>JAJOOE010003212.1:0-18635 GCA_036250405.1 Solanum raphanifolium
TGTTATTTTATGTTTTGTTGTTAAAACATATAAGTTTTTACATCTAGATGTAAATATTTTACTTCCCGGGGCTAGTTCTATTCCTGACATTTTCCAATATAATACTAGTGATTTATCTATGTTTCTGTCATTTATTGCTACTGAGTAGTTAGCACTTATTATGAATTTAAATTTTTGATATATGAGGTTACCTTTTACTGCACTTATTATACTTTTTTCTATGGGTTGTATAATTTTATCATCTGCTAAGTATATTTCTATAGGTGTATCTATTACTTCTCTAAAACATGCTTTTATTAGTATTTCTGTTCCTCCTAAATATACATATTTAATTGGATTTTTAGCCTTAATATCTTGCATTTCTTTATTTATTATTCGTTTGTTTATTATTGGTATTTTAGCCTTTCCTTTGGTGTATTTGCAATCTATGATATGTTCTCTTTAGCTTACTACATAATATTCTTCTTTTTGTCATTTAAACCAGTTTCTCATTGTTGGTATTTCGAATATTTTTGCTACGCTTAGGTCTAATTCTTTTCCTTTTATTTGTTCAAATATACTATTATCAAATATTATTTTTTGTTCTAAAGTTTCTTCGTCTTGGTGTTCTTCTTTAGTTATTATTTGTATATCTGTTTCAGTAATTTGTTATATTATAGAATTCATTGTCTGATTCTATTTCTATTTCATTTTCTGATATTTCATATATGCTATCTTCACTTTCTAATTCATAATCTATGTACTCTATCTGCGTATATTTTTCATCGTTTATAATTATTTCTGATACTTGTTTTTTCTTTGGATTTCTAGGTAATTTACAATCTCTAGCTACAAGTACATTCCGTTAGTTTTCTCTTTGGTCTATATGGTCTTTTGGTTTTGTAGTAGAAGAAAACTATATTACAAGAGAATTAGTAATAGAAGATGAAATAATAACTACTGAACAATCATGCCCTGAACTACCAAAAGCACTAATATATACCGAAGAAACTACAGAAAAGGAAAAACTTCATTCATTAATAATTTCAAGGCCACTCAAAAATATTAATATGAAGTTTCTTATTACTAGTATGATATTTGTAATAAAGATAATTGAGAGTTTTTTTTGTTCTTTTTTGCAGTTAGATTAATTTTAAGGATTCAGCTTTTTTTGGAAGTAAGTTTCTTCTCTCTAACATCAATAATTTGTACTTATATTATGTGGGGTTAGTAAAGATTCTTAAAACAATATTTAAAGTGGTGTATGTTTGTGCTTTTGTGTTTTAATGGGTGTAAATATGAAATTATTTTGCCTTTCATGTGAGTTATTTCTAATTACTTTTTATTAAACCAAATTTGATATAGACCCTTGTATATTTGATCATTTTGTAGGTGAAGGAATTGAACAAGGCATAGACAAAAGAAATGAAGAACTTCGAAGTATTGATTTAACGTTGCAAGGCCCTTAGATTTTTTAGAAATCTTTCATTTTAGAAGTTTTGCAAGCTTATGTATGCCCACTATTGAATATGTCAAACATTACTGTATATTTTGTTCTTATATATGGATAACACCTTAATTTGTATTATGAGTTTATTTTTTGGGATGTTTCTTTTGTTATTTATATAAATTTTACTATATTATATTTAATTATGTAGACAAATAATGCAATAGGCCACCAAACTGTTGAAGTAGCTCCTAAAAGACCGTTGCTATAGCTCCTCATAATGGTTATTATTATACCATAAAAAGTATTGCCATAACCTGAACAAAAGTTGCATTAGATTATATTTGCGACGGTTTTGAACCGTCCCATGTGAAAATATAATTGTTGCAATATGAAGGACTTTGACAACGATTGTCAAACCGTTGTCATAGACCTATTGCCTTGTGATATGATGAGACGGTTGTATAACCATTGCGATAGCTCTATTGCAACAGTTTTTGAAGCTATTGCAACGATTTTGGTACCGTTGTCGTAGGCCTATTTTCTAGTAGTGGCGGGATTTTGTGCCGGTAGGGTGGGGCCGCTGCAGCGTGGTGAGTAACGCTGTGGTGGAACAGACGCGACTTAAGTCGGAAATAAACCTCAACAACATTTTATTATGCATTTTTTGACTTTGATAGCTAGGAGACGACTCCAGGTGATTTCTTGGTAGTTTTTCACTATTCTTAAGGCTAAAGGTAAGGTTTTAACTCCCTGAATCCATTTTTCGATCCATAAAACGTAATCTAATGGGTAATTATCGATGGGGTAGGGTTTTGATCGGGAGATTATGGTGGAAGAAGCCCTAATCTGGGTATGGGGATCATGGGTTTGACCTAGGATTGATATTATTGATATAATCCGGGTCATTAGGTGTTGTTTATTAATCCTCGCATTATTGTGATTGTTTGTAGACCAAGAATAATCGAAACGAATCCGGAAGGGCAGAATCAAGTTTCTTATGGGATTCAGGTTATGTTCGAGGTAGGTAATGATTGTGATTTCATGTTGTGTGATGTATGTTCATTCTTGCTTCATTATAATATGTGTATGTATGTGAATGTTGCATTATTGATCACACTAGTTGTAAATGAGATAGATGAATGATGAATGCCATGAATCATGACTTGATTGTATGATTTGAGAATATACTTGTGAATGTGATTGTGGCTTGTTGAATGGATCGGGTGTTGCGTTCCAACATACTAACTTGGATCAATTTCCACGTTCTGGAATAACATGGGATGGGTTGTCATGTTCTGGCATAAACATTGGATCGGGTACCACGTTCCGGTATGCTAACAGTTTGGATTTGGGTTCCATGAGAGAACCAATGACTTGACATAATTGTGTATCTTGAGAAATGTGAAATTGTACGTTGTTCGTAAATGGTGTTGATATTGTATATGTTTTGTGTATGCATATTATTATTATGTGGTATTGGCTTATGTATGTCGTACTTAGTGAGATAGCCGTGTGATCTTACCAGTACACTGTGGTTGTGTATTGATTCTGCACTTTCTCTTTCTTTGTTGAGTACATGACATCTCCAAGCGGCTATTGACTGACCTCGCTTAGAAGATCAGTGATCGATTTGAATTCAAGGGTGAGCAAGTTCTTCCAGGCTGCCATGAGTTTTCTTTTTGCTCAGTCCATTTCAGTCAGACTTAGATTAGTTCATTAGTTATCTTATGTTTAGCTGGGTTGCACCGATTTTCCTTTAGACTTTTTGGTTCATTGTTAGAGTTTTGGTACATTGACTTTCAGGTCCTATGCTTTATTTCTGCGTTGTTTAGTTAGACTTTTGGAGTTTATGGAAACTCTATTTATTTTCCTTAGCATTTAAACTTGCTTTCGTAACCTTAAATGCTTTAGTATTTTGATTAAGTTGGTTATCTAATTAGTATGAATGGTTCTCCCACCAGAGGGTTAGTGTGGGTTCCAATCACGATGGTTTGGGTCGTGACAAATTTGGTATTAGAGCCTAAGTTTGTTGATTTCGATGAAACAAAGAGAGTCTAGTAGAGTGTTGCAAAACGGTATGGAGACGTCTATACTTTTCTTCAAGAGGCTATAGGACTCTAGGAAATCTCTGTACTTTCTTTTTGTCTCTTTTCATTCTATAACTTGATTCCAATTGGTATCTGACGATTCAAATTGGTATCTAACCTCTTTCACTGTTCTGTTTGTAGATGGTTAACACTAGGTTCAACGGCGTCAAGCCCGTAGCTCCCATCAATGCTTTAGCTGATGAATCTGCAGCGAGAGGTCACGATCGAGGAAGGGGTAGAGGAAGAGCTAGGGATAAAGGCCGAGGAATGGTGGCACCTACTAGAGATGGAGCACCGGTTGAAAATGCTCCCAGGAATGAGTCCCCTCCTTCATATCATGAAGAGGTAGAATAGAATATCGAGGTTGAGAATGAAGAGATGTTGGACAAGAGGGAAAAGTGCAGGCTGAGACTACAGGTATTCCACTCATAGAACCAGTGTTAGCTCCTTGAAAGGATTGGTGGTCCTGGAGTCCTTCCCTTTATTCAAGCAACTCAAGCTCCCACCAATCCTCCTATTGCTATCACTATCCACAAGGTGGGTGGGAATGTAAGTAATGACGCTTTCTTCCGTCCTTTGTTGGGTCTTGTTATGACTGGTAATGAGCATGAAATGTTTACTAAGTTCTTGAAGTTGAAATCATTTGTGTTCCAAGGTTCCGAGAGTTAGGATACATATGAGTTCATCCTACATTGTTACGAGAGGATGCATAAGTTGGGAATTGTCCATCAGCATGGGGTTAAGTTCCTGACTTTTCAGCTTCAAGGTGAGGCTAAATAGAGGTGGAGAGCTTATGTGGAATACAGATCTTCAATTTTACCCCCACTTACTTGGATCCAGTTTCATGCTCTGTACTTAGAGAAGTATGTGCCTCGGACTTTGAGGGATTGAAAAAAGGATGAGTTCATTGCTTTGGAACAAGGTGGTATGTCTATAGTTGCTTTTGAGGTTAAGTTCCATGCCTTGTCTAGATACGCTATGCTGACTACTGAGGAAGAGAGGATCCGTTTCTTTATTAAGGGACTAAATTCTGAGTTGTAAGTATTATCTGTTCATATTGATGTTTGCGTAATCAAGACACAACTTCCAATGCAAGTGTCTACGATCGTACAATAGTAAAGTAACCCAACCAAGGGTTGGGATCGTTCCCACAGGGAGTGGTTTTGAGATTTAATAGAAAGATAAAATTTAGTTCTAATTAGTCATAGCTAAAAACATTTCCGAATATAAACATGTTAAATCTAAGGGGTGACAGAAAAGTGTCAATTATCAATGGGGGTTTTGTCACGAAGTAAGCAAAAACAGCAAGAATGCAAAAAAAGTACTAATCAAGGAGATGGGGTTCTTGGGATGTGCTAGGAATATAGGAAAAACTAAACTATTGGGTACATGATTTTGACAATAAATCTGTTGATTATTTGTGACTAGGCTAGACTATAGTGTGGGTAAATTCTCTCTCGAGCAACTTACCCTGAATCAAATGGGTTCCTCTCGGACACCCACTTGCCGCATGAAGAACAACCTCAAACTTAGCCCACTCACTCTCTCGAGCTGAGTGTGTGGGAGAAGGACTAGGGTTCACTCTCTCGAGCTGAACCTCATGTCGACCCACTCCCATCGGCCATCAATTTGGTAGTTTTAGATTTACGACCTCTCTCTCGAGCAAGCCGAAAACACAAAGGTGAAATTGTATTTTCAATTACAATTTCATTAAGTTCCACCACAACTACTAAACGAAATCACATCTAAACAACAAATAAATCATCAACAAGCAAGACCCAACAGATAATCTAACCCATATTCACAAAATCACACCCCAAGAATTGGGGTTTTAGCTAGGCATGTAAAAGAGATAGAAATTTATACCAAAATGAGTTTGCATTCAAATGGATATGAAGATTTAAGTCTCAAAACAAGTCAAGAGTGAATAACCCACAAGACCCAAGTCCAAAATCTTGGAGTTTAAACCCTTTGAACCTTCAAGTTCTTCAAAACCCTCTCCAAACTTAGAACTAAAAAATAGAAGCCGAGTCTAAAAAATTACTGTTCAAAGCTGAAAATTCGATTCTAGAATAATAATTCTCAACGAGTATTTATAATTTTCAAAAATCTACACTGCAAACGATCACTCGACGAATTTAGTTGGAATCGCTGATCAACTCGGCGATCCACCCTTTGGTCTAGTTCATCGCCGTCTTGCATTAGCCTTCAGCATCATCGTGTTTGGATCATTGGGCGACATAGTACAGCTTCGCGGAATTGCTCGGCGATATGCCGACTGCTCCTTTTCACCGCCGATTTGATCCTTTCCTTCAGGGGTCATTACACTAGAACAAAAGGCGAGGATAAGACCTTTTGGTGACTCGCCAAATGGGTTCGGCTATTCTCAGATCTTCATTTCTTCGATCTTTCAACTACTTTTGTTCCTTTTTGCTAAGTAGTGTCCATGCTTTCCCTCAAACTTCTAATACCTGAAACTTAAGGGTTTTCATCAGATATTGAGACAAAATACGCATTTGAGGACACTAATTCTATCAAAGTATAGCCCTAAATGAGTCCAATTTGTGGACTCATCAACACCCCCAACTTAAACTTTTGCTTGTCCTCAAGCAAACTCAAGTTAATCCGTTCAAAAAGGGTGTCTCGAACAGTTCTACACAAGACTCAATCATGAATGCACACAACAAGACTCAATTAACTTATGCAAAGATCAAATGTGCACTCAAAAATTCCAGTCGTGACTCACCAATATCAAAGAACCTCATGCTCACAATACTTGCTTCAAATGCAAGTTCAAGCTCAACCAAAGTGTTCAAATTCCCTCACACAAGGAATGATTCCAATTTCACACACAAAGGTTTAATCATTTAAAGCTCCGGTATCAAATGCAACGCTCACTCTCACAAGGAAAAACACAATGCATGCTTTCACCCATAGGTTTGCCCGTATTTTCCAATCAACATTTGTTTAAGCTCATTCAAGATCAAAAAGGTCTTTTCAAAGCTTGTAATGGGGTTGAGTGCAAATGTATGGTCATTTAGGCTAAGTGACTTTCATCCTCATGAAATGTGGTCCTCACAACACTTCCTTTCCTTTTCTTTCATCATTCTCTTCAGTGCTCATAAGTCATCCTATTACTCCCTTTCCATGGATTGTTTGGGAACCCCATTTCTTTTGTACTTTATTCCACAACTTTCTTTTTCATTCTTTTTTTTTCTTTTTTTTTTTAATATATGGAGGGTTTCCATTTTTCTCAAAACCATGGGTAAGAGGAAACTTTCCTTACACTTCTTGACTTGCCCCTATCTTTTCACCACACCCCAACTTAGGCTTTTGGCCTAAGTTAGCTATTCAACTAACCACAAATTCATGAGGATTATGGGTGATGGAGAAAGAAAGGTCTAGTTTTCATCAAGTTTCTTCCAAAGAAAGGTAAAGCTCAAGGGGTGTTCAAAAGCGGTTCACACACTCACAAGGTAAATCACAAAAAAGGTATATGTCAAATTGGCTCACACTCTTTAAAGTTGCCTAATCATATCAAGAGATAGCCTTACTTAGTCGATCAGACCAACGGGGTAAATTCTAGGATCTATCATGCATGGTTCAAAGTAAGCTCATCACACTAGGCATTGACACTACAGTCAAACAATACTCCATACTTTCGCTAGTGTGCAATGATTATCACAAGAGACTCAATTCGATACTAGGCTAGTCATAACAAGATGCAAAGAGTTCACATATTGTCTATGCAACTTTATTTGGCCTCATCGTAGCCGCGCATTCTTGTTCATTCAATTGAGAGCACTATTCAAGTCATCGATATTGATCTGAACCGAGACTTAAATTTTGCAAAAAAACAGCCACATTCAACACATGAGAGGTGGCAAAACTTTTCGGACGGGTCCAAATCATTTTGCAATTTAAAACAAAAGGAGCCAAAAGCTCAAACATCTACATAAAGTAATATATCAAACACAATTTTTAAACAGAACAACCTAAATACAAAAAAAACATGAACATCAATAGCACACAAAGGTGGGCCTCACCCCACCACAAATAAAAACATTTGTCCTCAAATGTAAATAACATAGAATTCGAAATATAAAATAAAGAAAGACAAAGAGGGAGGTAAAGAGGTGATCCTAGCTAATCGGTCTCTCCATCTGTCTAGACTTCAGTGCCCGGAGTGACTCTAGAAGGACCAGCTCTACTTAATCCAGTAACAGGTGCTAGGCAGGCCTATACAACAACATCTATCATGATTGCTTCTGTCTCGGTCAGGTCTTCATCTATAGCTCTCTCAGTCTCCTCATGCATCTCTTCATCGGTTTTTGCTTCTGACTCAGGATCGGCTGTCTGCTCCACTCTATCCCCATGTCCAGTGGTGGTCTGAGGCATTTCAGGCACGTCTGGAATTTCCACTGTTCCAAAGACCATGGACACAACGGTGGACTTTAGGTGGTTTACATCTTTTCACAGCTCAGCAATGGCGGCTTTTAAAGCCGTCACCTCCTCTGTGTCCCCTTGGTTGTGCTCACACACCACTATCCTGGCCGCCAGGGAATCAATGATAGTGTTCAGAGGTATCCCAACATCAGCTAGGGCAATCTGGATCATGCTTGGAACAGAGGCCTCTAGACTGGCAGCCCGACAATCAGCAGAAAGGGCCAGCTGTCCCACCCGAAGTAGGGAGGCCGGGAAACAACAACAACAACAGTAGGTCTGGGATACCATGCAGCAACAGAATAACCTAGAGTATCAGCAAGATTTGCAGTGGTAATGGATATAGTTGAAGGCCCAGGAGCCGGAGTAGGCAGATGTGCCTCTGCAGGTGATGATTCTGTGTTTACTAACATAATAATTGAAAGCGATTAAAACCTTGAGTTGCCTCCCAAACAGTGCCTTAGTTAATGTCGTGGCATGACACAAGTCAGTACTCAAACTCCATTTTTGGGGTTAGCCATAGTATCACTAGGCAACCCTCTATTTTTTTGCGATTGGAGATCGGGCAATGCATGACCCAGAAGGTTCTCGAGCAGCTGAACGGCTATGGAATGAGACCAAATCATTCGCTTCATCCCTTCAATGTTTTCCTTTATTTCTTCCATCTCTCTATCTTGCTCATTGACCTTGTGGAGAATGATTAAGAGTATTCCCTCAAGGCGTTTAAACGCATGGTTCTTGGGACTTCTTTGCTCATGAGGAGCGATATCTTTATCCTTCGTCTTGCACTGGACTTCGATCTTCATCATCTTTTTGGCCAATTCATCCATCTGAGTCATTAGGGAGGCCAATATGAAGTCTTTTTCTACATCTTGGTTCGTTTCAACCATTTGATTAAGCACTTGGGCTACTATCACATATGGTTGTATCGCAATGCCTCTCGGAATGAGTTGGTTGACCAACCTCTTATTTCCGGGACCAAGACTTCTGTAGAAACAGTTAAGGAGGATTATGTCAGGAATGTAATGAGTTGGGCCTTGAGTGATTAGTTCATGAAATCCTGCCTATGACTTGTGGATCCATTCGCCCTCCAATTGCTTGAAGGTGAGGATACGCTCCCAGAATATCATGACCTCTAAAGAAGGAAACTCCATTAGCTCCTGAGTGTTGCTCGCCATACTCACTTCCTCTGCTTCAATACAAACAAGAAAAAAAAACTACAAGTGATGTAAGTAAATTACAACTAAGAAGAACAAAAATTTAACTTAACTAAGAATTCTCAAATAACACCACTCCCTGGCAGCGGCACCATTTTGATGTATGCGTAATCAAGACACAACTTCCAATGCAAGTATCTACGATCGTACCATAATAAAGTAACCCAACCAAGGGTTGGGATCGTTCCCACAAGGAGTGGTTTTGAGAATTAGTAGAAAGTTAAAATTTAGTTCTAATTAGTCATAGCTAAAAACATTTTTGAATATAAACATGCTAAATCTAAGGTGTGAAACAAAAGTGTCAATTTTCAATGGGTGTTTTTGTCACAAGTAAGCAAAATAGCAAGAATGCAAAAAAGTACTAATCAAGGAGATGGGGTTCTTGGGATGTGCTAGGAATATGGGAAAAACTAAACTATTAGGTACATGCTTTTGACAATAAATCTTTTGATTATTTGTGACTAGGCTAGACTATAGTGGGGGTAAATTCTCTCTCGAGCAACTTACCCTGAATCAAATGGGTTCCTCTCGGACACCCACTTGCCGCATGAAGAACAACCTCCGCCTTATCCCACTCACTCTCTCGAGCTGAGTGTGTGGGAGATGGACTAGGTTTCACTCTCTTAAGCTGAACCTCATGTCGACCCACTCCCATCGGCCATCAATTTAGTAGTCTTAGTTTTATGATCTCTCTCTCGAGCAAGCCGTAAACACAAAGGTGAAATTGTATTTGCAACAACAATTTCATTAAGTTCAACCACAACTCCTAAACGTAATCACATCTAAACAACAAATAAATCATCAACAAGCAAGACCCAACAGATAATCTAACCCATATTCACAAAATCGCACCCCAAGAATTGGGGTTTTAGCTAGGCATGTAAAAGAGATAGAAATTTATACCAAAATGAGTTTGCATTCAAATGGGTATGAAGATTTTTAAGTCTAAAAACGACTCAAGAGTGAAGAATCCACAAGACCCAAGTCCAAAATCTTGGAGTTGAAACCCTTTGAATCTTCAAGTTCTTCAAAACCCTCTCCCAACTGAGAACTAAAAAATAGAAGCCAAGTCTAGAAAATTACTATTCAAAGCTAAAAATTCGATTCTAGAATAATAATTCTCAATGAGTATTTATAGTTTTCAAAAATCAATGCTGGGAAGGATCACTCGACGAAGTTAGTCAGAATCCCCGATCAACTCGGCGATCCACCCTTTGGTTTAGTTCAGCGTCATTTTGCGTTAGCCTTCAGCATCATCGTGTTTGGATCATTGAGTGACATAGTATAGCTTTGCGAAACTGCTTGGTGATACGTCGACTGCTCCTTTTCACCACCGATTTGATCCTTTCCTTTATGGCTCAACACACTAGAACAAAAGGCGAGGATAAAACCTTTTGGCGACTCGCCGAATGGGTTCGACGATACTCAGATCTTCATTTCTTCGATCTTTCAAGTACTTTTGTTCCTTTTTGCTAAGTAGTGTCCATGCTTTCCCTCAAACTTCAAATCACTGAAACTTAAGGGTTTTCATCAGATATTGAGACCAAATATGCCTTTGAGGACACTAATTCTATCAAAGTATAGCCCTAAATGAGTCCATTTTGTGGACTCATCACATATGACCTCTGAAGGGAAGAGCTTCAATGAGGTAACAAAGTTTGGCTAAGAAAGCTAAAAATTTACACAACTTTGAGGGATCTTACCCCAAAGGTTCAGGGAAGCCAACACTTACATCCAGGCCAATTCAATCTGCTATGCCCGCCTCTATAGGTAATTACTCGGGAACTCCACCTTATAATTTGTTTCAGGATAGCCAGGAAGTCACACCTTCTGCGGGCAGCAAGCCATCTTTTGATCGTACTTGCTATAACTATGGAGAACCTGGGCATACGAGGAGAGATTGTCCCCACCCATTCATGATGTATTCCACGTAGTAGCAGTCTAGAGCAGTGGTACCCATGGGGTATAGTAGTAATGGTCGAGGGCGTCCACAAGGTAGGAGAGGAGGAAATCAGCGGGGCCAAATAGGTAGGGGAAATGGTAACTAGGCAAGGAAGTCACCCGTCACGATGATAGGGCTTAGTTTTATGCTTTTTTTAGCAATACTGAGGCAGAGGCGTCTGACGCAATGATCACAGGTACTATTCTTGTCTGTGACCAGATGGCTAATATGTTATTTGATCCGGGTTCTACTTATTTCTTTGTGTTCGTGCATTTTGCCTCAGCATTTGCTAGGATTTGTGATATAGTTGATGCTCCCATCCATGTTTCTACCCCAGTTGGAAAGTCTGTCATAGTTACCCATGTCTATCGTGCTTGTACTATTTTGCTTATGGTTTCCATACTTGGGCTGATTTGGTGATTTGGGATATGACTGACTTTGATTTAATCTTAGGCATGACTTGGTTGTCCCCTTATTATGTTGTGCTTAATTGTAATACTAAGTCTGTAACTCTAGAAATTTTGGGAAGGGAAAAGTTAGAGTTGGAAGGGGTGTACAAGCCTAAGAAAGTTAAGATCATATCTTTCAGTCGGGCTAGGAAGTTGGTAGGGCAGGGTTGTTTGGCGTGTTTGGCTCATAATCGGGATGTGAGGTTGAGTCTCCATCTATTGAGTCTATTCCTGTGGTGTCAGAATTTAGAGAAGTATTTCTTACTGATCTGCATGGTATGCCTCTTAATGGAGATATAGATTTCTACATTGATTTAGAACCTGGTACTCGTCCAATTTCCATCCCTCCATATCGCATGGCTCTGGCGGAATTAAGAGAGCTCAAGGCTCAAATCCAAGAGCTTCTTGATAAAGAATTTATTCGTCCTAGTGCTTCCCCGTGGGGTGCTCCAGTTTTTTTTGTTAAGAAAAAGGATGGTAGTATGAGGATGTGTATAGATTATCGGCAATTGAATAGGGTCACCATTCGAAACAAATACCTACTGTCTCGAATAAATCATCTTTTTGACCAATTCCAAGATGCATAAGTTTTCTCCAAGATTGATCTAAGGTCTGGTTACCATTAGTTTAAAATTAGGCCTGAGGATGTGCCCAAGACGACGTTTAGAACCCGTTATAGGCACTACAAGTTTCTAGTTATGTCGTTTGGGTTGACTAATGCGCCTGCATCTTTTATGAGTTTAATGAAAGGTGTGTTCAAGCTATTTCTTGATTCATTCTTCATAGTCTTTATTAATGGTATTTTGGTCTATTCAAAAAGTTAGGAGGAGCATGCCGACCATCTTCGCATTGTTCTAGGTGTTCTTGGGAAACAAAGGTTGTATGCGAAATTTTCTAAGTGTGAATTTTGGTTGACTTCTGTTGCATTTTTGGGATATGTAGTTTCAAAAGAAGGGGTAATGGTAGATCCCCAAAAGATTGAGGTAGTTAAGAATTGGGTTCGGCCTAGCTCTGTGACGAAAGTTAGGTGTTTTGTGGGGCTCGCTAGCTACTATCGTCGATTTGTGAAGAACTTTGCTTCTATCGCCACTCACTTGAAAAATTTGACCAAAAAGGAGGTACCTTTTGAATGGACTGAAAAATGTGAGTAGAGCTTTGAAAAGCACAAGATTCTCTTGGCCACATCGCCTATTTTTGCATTACCGGTGGAAGGTAAAGATTTTATAGTTTATTATGATGCTTCACATTTTGGTTTGGGTGTTGTTTTGATGCAGGATAAGAATGTTATAGCTTATGCATCACGTCAATTAAAGGTGCATGAAAGGAATTACCCAACGCATAATTTGGAGTTAGCAACGGTAGTATTTGCTCTTAAGATCGGGCGGCATTACCTCTATGGTGTCAAGTGTGAAGTGTTTACTGATCATCGTAGTTTGCATCACGTGTTCACTCAAAATGATCTGAATTTAAGACAGCGAAGGTGAATGGAGTTACTTAAATATTATGATGTCACCATTCAATACCATCTAGTTAAGGCTAATGTAGTGGCAGGCACTTTGAGTCAAAAAGTGGTGAGTATGGGTAGTTTAGCTTGCTTGAGTGTAACTAGACGATTCGCTAAGGAAATTCAGACCTTGGAGTCTAAGTTCATGAAGTTGGGTATCTCAGAAAAAAGTAGGGGTGTTAGCTAGCATTGAAGTTAGGGACACGTTTATTGAAGAGATCAAGGTCAAACAATTTGAGGATGAAAATTTGAATGAACTTAAGAAGAAGATTGTGATTGGTAAGGAACAAGAGACCACTCTTGATGTGGAAGGTGTACTAAGTTTTAAAGGAAGGATTTGTGTTCCTCGAATTGATGACTTGATTCATAAATTGTTGACAGAATCCCATGGTTTGCGATATTCCATTCATCCGGGTGTGACCAAGATTTGAAGAAAATTTATTGGTGGCCAGGCATGAAGAAGGATATAGCGGAGTTTGTGGCTAAGTGCCAAAATTGCCAACAAGTAAAATATGAGCATCAAAGGCCTGCAGGTTTGCTTCAGAGAATGCCAATTCCGGAATGGAAGTGAGATAGGATAGCTATGAATTTCGTGGCTGGTATTTCCAAGACCTTGGGAAGTTTGATTCTATTTGGGTAGTGGTTGATAGATTGACTAAGTCAACCCATTTTATTCCGGTAAGAATAGATTATAATGCTGAACCATTGGCTAAGGTTTATGTGAAATAGATAGTGAAGTTGCAAGGGATTCCCCTTTCTATCATCTCAGACCGTGTTACGCAGTTTACCTCTAAGTTTTGGAGAAAATTACATGCTAAATTGGGCACAAAACTCACTTTTAGTATAGATTTCCATCCGCAGACGGACGAGCAGTCCGAGAAGACTATTCAAGTGTTAGAAGACATGTTGAGGGCATGTGTGATTGATTTTGGAGGGCATTGGGATAAGTTCTTACCTTTGTATGAGTTCTCCTATAATAATAGTTATAACTCTAGCATAGATTTGGCACCATTTGAGGCATTTTATGGGAGGGGATGTAGATCACCCATAGGATGGTTCGAGGCTGGAGATGTGAAACCTTTGGGGGTAGATTTAGTGAATGATGTTCAAGATAAGGTGAGAAGTATTCAAACTAAGCTTTTAGCAGTCTAGAGTAGGCAGAAGAAGTACGCAGACCATAAGATAAGAGACATGACATTTCAGACGGGTGAGAATGTTATTCTTAAGGTATCACGCATGAAAGAGGTGATGAGATTAAGCAAGAAGGGCAAGCTAAGTCCCCCATACATTGGTCCATTTGAGGTTCTTAAATGTGTAGGGCTAGTGGCTTATAGATTGGCTTTACTTCCTAACCTATCGATAGTTCATCCGGTATTTCATGTGTCTATGTTGAAGAGATATCATGGTGATGGGGATTACATCATTAAATGGGACTCAATTATGTTAGACAAAGACCTCCAATATGAGGAGGAACCGTTTGCAATTTTTGTTCATGATGTGCGTAAGCTGATGACCAAGGAGATAAAGTCCGTGAAAGTTCAATGGAAGCATCGTCCAGTTGAGGAAGCTACTTGGGAAACTGAGAAGGACATGCAAGACAAGTATCCCCAATTGTTTGTCGATTCAGATACTACTCCATTCTTTCTTTAGCCTATTTTTTCTAAGTTTGCCACTCGGGGACGAGTGATGTGTAAATTGGTATCTATTGTAACGACCAGTTCCCGTCGTTATAGAAAAGCCAAAGGGGAAAATTTTTGGGCCGAAAACCTTTTTCGTAGTAAATTGGAATTCCCAACCTAGTCCAGATTTGGACGAAATCGGAGTCATTAAAGTCTAGGTAAATCTGGTAATAATTGGGCGATCAAATTATGAATTTGATCACATGAGTTGATAGCTAAGACGTTAAGGAACCCGTACGACTTTACATAAGGGAATTCAGGCTAGTAGAACTCCCGAAATTGATCTTAGCGTGAACGGGTAGTTTCTGAGTGTCATAAGTTGAAAGTGTGTTATGAAATGGGAGTTTAGAAATTCGTTAATTAGATCTGTGTTTCGTGCAATACGCTATGGCGGGATTTTGTGCCGTCAGGGCGGGGCCGTGTAGCGGGGTGAGTACTGCTGTAGCAGAACAAACACGACTTAAGTTGAAAATAAACTCCAACAATGTTTTATTCTGCACGTTTTGACTTTGAGAGCTAGGAGATGACCCCAGGTGCTTTCTTGATGGTTTTTCACCATTCTTAAGGTTAAAGGTAAGGTTTTAACTCCCTGAATCCATTTTTTTATCCGTAGAATGTAATCTAATGGGTAATTATCGATAGGGGAGGGTTTTGATTAGGAAATTATGGTGGAAAAAGCCCTAATCTGGGTGTGGGGATCAAATGTTTGACATAGGATTGATATTATTGATATAATCCAGGTAATTAAGTGTTGTTTATTCATCCTCACATTATTGTGATTGTTTGTAGACCAAGAACAAGCGGAACGAATCCGGAAAGGGAAGAATCAAGTTTCTTAGAGGATTCAAGCTTTGTTCGAGGTAGGTGATAGTTGTGATTTCATGTTGTGTGATGTATGTTTGTTCTTGCTTCATTATAATATGTGTATGTATGTGAATGTTGCATTATTGATCAAACTAGTTGTAAATGAGATAGATGAATAATGAATTCCATGAATCATGACTTAATTGTATAATTTGAGAATATACTTGTGAATGTTATTGTGGCATGTTGAATGGATCTGGTGTTGCGTTCCGACACACTAATTTGGATCAGTTGCTATGTTCCAGCATAACATGGGATCAGTTGCCAAGTTTCAGCATAAACATTGGATTGGGTACCACCTTTCGGTATGCTAACAGTTTGGGTTTGGGTTCCATGAGAGAACCAATGACTTGACATAATTGTGTATCTTGAGAAATGTGAAATTGTACATTGTTCGTAAATGGTGTTGATATTTTATATGTTCGGTGTATGCATGTTATTATTATGTTGTAATAGCTTATGTATGTTACAGTTAGTGGGATAGTCGCGTGATCCTACCAGTACAATGTGGTTGTGTACTGATGCTACACTTGCTCTTTCTTTGTTGAGTATAAGACATCTTCAAGCGGCTAATGACAGACCTCGCTTAGAAGATCAGTGATCGATTCGAATTCAAGGGTGAGCCAGTTCTTCCAGGCTGTCATGAGTTCTCGTTTTACTCGGTCCATTTCATTGGGACTTAGATTGGTTCATTAGTTATCTTATGTTTAGTTGGGTTGCATCCATTTTCCTTTAGACTTTTGGTTCATTGTTAGAGTTTTGGTACATTGACTTTCAGGTTCTAGGCGTTATTTCCGCATTGTTTCGTTAGACTTTTGGAGTTTATGGAAACTCTAGTTCTTTTCCTTAGCATTTAAACTTGCTTCTGTAACCTTAAAAGATTTAGTATTTTGATTAAGTTGGTTAGCTAATTAGTATGAATGGTTCTCCCACCGGAGGGTTAGTGTGAGTGTCAATCACGATGGTCTGGATTGTGACAGAAATGGCACTCTGAGTGGCGCGGCGCCCCACACTTGTTCCCCAGAAAATTCCAATTTTTTTTGCTCGTTTTTCAACTCTAAACCCTCTAGATTCAATTGGGTTTTTTCCCAAACATTTAGATTCGACTACCTAATAAAAATATGTAAGAATCTACCCAAGACGACATCTAATTTCATGAATCTAACTCAAGAACTTCTCAAAACTTCAACAATCAAGATTCAAACGAAACTGTCGACAATATTCATCAAGAACTCATAAACTCTTATTTCAAGAATATAATTACGCTGAATCAATTAATGATTAGCACGTGGGTGAACTAACCCAACGCTATGTGATCTCACATACCTCGTAGGGATCAACCCTTGGCGAAATCCTCAAGCAAAATCTCAAGAATGATGAACTTTGGCTCTTTCTCCTCTTTTCTCCTCTTGTTTTCTTTCTCTAAAAACCCTAGCATGAAATCTTTGAGTGCGCAAACTGACCAAATTCAGTTTAGACCCCTGAGTAATTACCAAAAACGAAATAATTTAATTGGGTGGTAAAAAGACCATAATACCTTTCTAAATTCCGGTTTTGATTTTCCTTATCTAGATAGTCCAACTTCAAATGGGCATATCTCACTCATAAGAACTCGAAATCACGCAAACTCAGCGGCGTTAGAAAGATAATTAAAAGATATTTCCTACGTATCGTATAGCACACCTAACTCATCCTGAGCTAAGAATTATGGTAAATCAATATGCATGATATATTTATAATAACAATTATACCAGGTATATTATATGTTATATATTTATATTAGGCATATGTTATATTATATTAGGTATATATAATATTATATCGGGTATATTAAATATTATATCAGGTATATGTAGAATATTGTATCAAGTATATATAATATTATATAAGATTTATAAAATATTATACCAGGTATAAATAATATTATACATTAATTCCATTAAAATATATTATGTTGAATTATACTATGAATAACATCTATCAATGTATCTCTAAAAATGAATTACACCAATAATAATAATAATAATATAACAACAACAACAACAACAATAATAATAATAATAGCATATTCTCTATATTAATATAAGTGCGATCTGAAAAAAATAATATATATATATATACATATATATATATGTATATTGTCACGCCCCAGATTCAAGGGGCGCAACTGGCTCCTAATGCCAAAACTCAGGCACGAGCCGACCCTGCTGAAACATTTGCTACTAACGAATGGCAGCCACACTCAATCAAGAAATAGCCAACTAGCACAAAAGTCATGATTGGGCCGTCGAGGCCACCATGATCTCCATACCAACACTGAAAGCAGGTGTATATCAAGATAACACATCAAACAACTAACAAGCTTCAGCAAGCCAACAAACTAGGCCATCATGTCCATAACGTAACTATAGACCCCACACACTAGTCTCCAAGCCTCTAAGAGTAGTAAAGCTTGGTGGGACGAGCCCCAGCCTACCCATAAAGATTATACAACAAAAGCTAACAAACCTCCCAACTCTGGTAGCTCCGGATGAAAGGGGCTAGCCAATCGGATAGAAGTCAATCCTGCTGCTGAGGAAGTCTATTGGGTCGTCTGTCGGGACCTGCAGGTATGAATGCAGTTCCCCCAAGCAATGGGGCATAAGTACGAAATAATATACCGAGTATTAAAGGCAATAGACCATGAGCAGGTATCCTAATATACTAGGAGTAATACGATAAATAAATCAAGGATAAGATAAGTGTACTGACCTACTCCTAAATCTAAACATATCAAAAATAATAAAACAACAACCTAACCAAGCCCTTATAAGCTCTGCAGGTACAAACAACACACAAGACCACCTACCCAGGCCCCCACAACCCAGAAGGTGCCAATCACTCTATATACTCCTATCGGTAGTCCTCTAGCCCCGTAGGCAGTCACATAGACCTCGTAGGCAATAATATAGCCCCGTAGGTAGCACATAACTTTCATAGGCATCAATATAACTTATAGACAACTCATATCCTTCTTAGGCA
>JAJOOE010003213.1:0-18475 GCA_036250405.1 Solanum raphanifolium
TGCAAAGTGATAAGTTAGGTATCTCTAAATCCTTGGTCCGGCATCTAGAGAATTTCACCCTGCACCTTGGTCAGGCTACGTGTGTATAATTTACTAACACTTACCTTTACCTCATATTAGACATCATAATCGATGTTTGGCTTAGTTAATACTTCGCACCAATCGGCACTAGCCTATTAGATAGTATCACACTAAATCTATGTTGATAATTCTTTTCTTGTTGATTACCTCTTTGGTCCGGCAAGTAGCAACAAGGCGAGTTCTAACGCGTGCACTCGTTAAAAAGACTGTTAAACGAAAGAATTATCAATGCATACAACAACACTATTCAAGAATTGCTTAGTTACTATTCATACTTTGTTAATCGCTCATGGTTCCCACAACCCTAGTTGTGGAGTTTAGTTACCCATAATCATATGAACACAATTCATTGTTTTAGATGAAAGAATTATGAACTTACGTAAGAAGAATAATAATCCCAGAAATTCAACTTGAATTGCAACACCAAAATCTTCAAAACGAACTTAGGAACCTAAGAATTGCTTAAAGTTACAAGTTAATCTCCCAAGTCAAGAACTAGAATAAAAGTAATTAAGATTTAACCCCCAAAAATGAGGTTTACATACCCTATTTATAGAAAACAAGTCCTAAATTAGAAGGGAAACAAAATAAGGAAAGTTTGTTCAGGCACGCGTCTTCATTCCACAAGACTGACTCACGGACCATCAATGGATCTACGTTCCGTGAGTCCCTTCCGTCAGCCAAGACTTAGAAAATATTTCAGCTTCCAAAAATCAGCTTCTCTGAAGCAAACAATGGAACTGCAGTACGGACTGTAGCTCGATCTATGGTCCGTAAACCCCTCTCCGTAGCTCCATACTTAGAATCTTCAAAAATTAGGTTCTGGAATCCTCACAGTATCAATCTACGAATCAACAGTACGGTCTGTAGATCAATCAACGAACCATCAATGGTCACTGTGGTTCCACACTTGGTCAGATTTCCCTGATTTTCCATCCATACCTTGCTTGCTGATCTACGACCACCATCTACGGAGCGTCAATGGACCTACGGTCCGTAGATCACCTCCTTAGATGCCCTTTTCTGCATTTCTTTCAGCTGTCTCTTTACTTCCGCGCCTGAACATCTTTCCTGCAAAATATGATAAAAACAGATAAAGTCCAATACAAAAAGGCCCTAGACACACACAACTGGTAAGTGAAATGTATTAGAAATACCGTAAACTCACGGTATATCAGTTTACAAGATAATAGATGCTATAGGGATGACTTCGGTAGAGAAGGCGGAGCTAGCTGCCTAGCAATTGAAGGATGTGGCCTAAGTATGGTATACTCAATGAAAGAGGAATAGGCCGGTAGAAGCGGGTCCTATAGATTGAGAGGTGTTCAAGAAAGCATTCCTTGATAGGATCTTTCCCCGAGAGAAGATGGAAGCAAATATGGAGGAATTTATCAACCTTCGTCAAGGAGGTATGAGTGTGCAAGAATATTCTCTAAAATTCACTAAATTGTCCAAGTATGCTCCATCTTTGGTGTCCAATTCGAGGGATGAGATGAGTCGATTTGTGACGGGTGTGTCCGACTCGATTGAGGAAGAATGCAGTACGACAATGCTCCATGATAATATGGATATTTCACATCTAATGATGTATGCTCAACAAGTTGAGGAGTCAAGACTTAGGAAGAAGAATAGGGAAGTGAAGAGAGCAAGGACCGATGATGGGAATTCTTCCAAAGGTAAGTTTGAGGGTCAAGGGAGACCAAGGTTCAAGAAAAGGTTCTCCAACCAAGGCTCCTCTAGTGCTCCAAGGGTCAACAAGGATAGGGTGCCTAACCTTAATCCTCAAGGAGGTAATAGTGATGGATTTTCTATGGTAAGGCCCATTTGTGCCAAGTGTGGCAAGAAACATGATGGTAAGTGCCTAGTTGGCATGGATGGGTGCTATAGTTGTGGGAAGAGTGGTCATTTGATTAGAGATTGTCCCATGCTTAAAGTTCAAGGAAGAGAGGGCAAGTAAGTCCCTCCTAGCGGTTCAAATTCCAATGCTCTTAAGAAAAAGCGCTTTTATGCTCTTCAATCCCGAGGTGACCAAGATAGCACTCCGAATGTGGTGACCGGTATATTACAAGTCTTTTCTATTGATGTATATGCTTTGTTAGATCCCAGTGCCAATTTGTCCTTTGTTACACCACTTGTGGCTATGAAGTTTGAAATACTCCTCTGAGAGTTAGTAGAGCCTTTTTCGGTTTCTACCCCCGTTGGTGACTCGGTAGTGGCAAAAAGAGTTTATAGAAGTTGTCCTATTTCTTTGTCCCATAAAGTTACCTTGGTGGATTTGATAGAGTTAGACATGTTAGATTTTGATGTGATTTTGGGTATGGATTGGTTGCATGCATACTACGCCTCTATTGATTGTAGGACTCGGGTGGTTAAGTTTCAATTCCCAAATGAGTCTACTTTAGAATGGAAAGGGGGAAATTCTATCCCTAGAGGTCAATTTATTTCTTGTCTCAAAGCTAGGAAAATGATCTCCAAAGGGTGCATTTACCATATTGTTAGGGTGATGGATGTGGAGTCTAAAACCCCTTCCCTAGAGTCGGTCCCCGTGGTGAATGAATTTTTGGAAGTCTTTCTTGATGACTTGCCCGGCATACCTCTCGAACGGGAAATAGACTTTGGCATTGATCTTTTGTCGGATACGCAACCTATCTCCATTCCTCCTTATAGAATGGCTCCGGCCGAGCTGAAAGAGTTAAAGGAGCAATTGAAGGATTTGCTAGACAAAGGTTTTATTCAACCGAGTATCTCTCCATGGGGTGCTCCGATATTATTTATTAGAAAGAATAATGGGTCCCTTAGGATGTGTATTGACTACCGCCAATTGAACAAGGTGACCATAAAGAATAAGTATCCCCTTCCTAGAATTGACGACTTGTTTGACCAACTTCAAGGGGCTAGTTACTTTTCCAAGATTGATCTACGTTCGGGCTATCACCAACTAAGGGTGAGAGGGGTTGAAATTCCCAAGACAACCTTCTGAACAAGATATGATTTCTATGAGTTTCTAGTAATGTCCTTCAGTCTAACTAATGCCCCGGCGGCATTCATGGATCTAATGAATAAGGTGTTTAGACACTACCTTGATATGTTTGTGATTGTATTCATCGATGATATTTTGATCTATTGGAAGAGTGAAAATGAACACATGGACCATTTGAGGATTGTATTGCAAGTCCTTAAAGACCACCAATTGTATACAAAGTTTAGTAAGTGTGTGTTTTGACTAAGGTATGTGGCCTTCCTTGGTAATATTATGTCGAGCAAGGGTATTGAGGTAGATCCTAAGTAAACAGATGCGGTCAAGAGTTGGCCTAGACCTCTAACTCCTACCAACATTAGAAGCTTTTTGGGTTTGGCCGGTTACTATAAGAGGTTTGTTGAGGGGCTTTACTCCATTGCTTCTCTATTGATGGCATTGACTCAAAATAAAGCTAAGTTTGAGTGGCCGGGGGCTTGTGAGAAAATCTTTCAAGAGTTGAAAGATAGACTTACTTCCGCTACGGTGTTGACCTTACCGGAGGGTACCAATGGTTTTGTTGTATATTGTGAAGCCTCTAGAGTGGGTTTGGGATGTGCCCTTTTGCAACATGGTCAAGGAATTGCCTATGCTTCAAGGCAACTCAAGGTCCATGAAAAGAATTATCCGACCTATGATCTTGAATTAGCGGCGGTTGTGTTTGCTTTGAAAATATGAAGGCATTATCTATATGGGGTACATGTTGATGTGTTCACCGATCACAAGAGTCTCCAATATGTGTTTAGCCAAAAAAAACTTGAATCTCCGACAGAGAAGGTGGTTAGAACTCTTGAAGGATTATGACATAAGTGTCCTTTACCACCCCGACAAAGCTAATGCGGTAGCGGATGCCCTTAGTCGATTGTCCATGGGTAGTGTGGCTTATGTAGAGGATGAGAAGAAAAAATTGGTTCATGATGTGCATAGGTTGACCCGGCTAGGTATTCAACTAGTGGATTCCACCAAGGGTGGTGTCATGGTCCATAATGGTTCCGAATCGTCCTTTGTGATGGACATGAAATCTAAGCAAGACCTTTATCCTATATTAGTTGAGTTGAAAGAGTCGGTACTCAAAAAGTCTGTTGAGGCTTTCTCCAAGGGGAGATAGGGTGCTTAGGTACCAAGGTCGATTATGTGTTCCGGATGTTGATGGTTTGAGAGAGCAAATTCTAGAAGAAGCTCATGGTTTATGGTATTCTATTCATTCGGGAGCCACCAAGATGTACCGTGATCTATGAGAAGTCTATTGGTGGAATGGTATGAAGAAAGATATAACGGGTTTTGTATCCAAGTGTCTGAATTGTCAACAAGCTAAGGCCGAACATCAAAGGCCGGAAGGCTTTTCCCAAGATATAGATATTCCCACTTGGAAGTGGGAGGATGTGAATATGGATTTTATTGTGGGTTTGCCTCGTACTCGAAGGCAACATGATTCTATTTGGGTCACTGTGGATAGAATGACAAAATCATCCCACTTTATTCCCGTCAAGGTGTCTTTCTCGGCGGGAGACTATGCCAAGTTGTACATCAAAGAGATAGTGAAGTTGCATGGGGTTTCTTTATCTATTATTTCGGATTGGGGTACTCAATTTACTTCACACTTTTGGAAGGAAAGCCAAAAAGTACCAAGGTTAAGCTTAGTACCGCTTTCCACCCTGAAACAGATGGTCAAGCGGAGCGCACCATCCAAACCGTAGAGGATATGTTGAGGGAATGTGTTATATATTTCAAAGGTAATTAGGATGACCATCTACCGTTGATAGAGTTTGCCTACAACAATAGTTACCACTCAAGTATTGCCATGGCTCCTTTTGAAACATTGTATGGTAGGAGATATAGGTCTTTGGTTGGTTGGTTTGAAGTAGGTAAAATTGCTCTAATTGGTCCCAAACTAGTGTATGAGGCCATTGAGAAAGTTTGACTCGTTAGAGAGACGTTGAGGATGACACAAAGTCGGCAAAAGTCTTATGGCGATGTTAGAAGGAGGGATCTAGAATTTGAAAATTAATAGTTGGGTCTATTTGAAAATCTCACCTATGAAGGGTGTGATGAGGTTTGGCAAGAAATGGAAACTTAGTCCTCGGTATGTGGGCCCATATCAAATCATAAAACGTGTTGGGAAAGTTTCCTACGAGTTAGACATGTCAAGTGAGTTTGCCCCGGTTCACCTGGTATTTCATGTTTCCATGCTTAAGAAGTGTATTGGTGATCCGGTATCTATCATCTCCTTAGAAGGGTTAGGAGTTGATGAGAGCCTTTCATATGAAGAGGTTCCGATAGAAATGTTACGCCAGCAAGTTAAAAGGTTGAGAAACAATGAAATAGCTTCCGTAAAGGTTTTATGGAGGAATCATTTAGTTGAGGGTGGTACATGCGAGGCCGAGGCCAATATAAAGTCCCAATATCCTCATCTTTTTCCTTCTACTCGTACCCAAGCTTAAGGTAAGTAGTCTCTCTTGAGTTTGGAGTCTTGGGAGTCATGTATGTGCTATGTGTTCTTCATGATTTCCTTATGATATGCATGTTCTTGTGAGAATTCATGTTTAGTATAAAATGAGTTTTCATGATTTATATGTCCATCATGTTGTTGTGCATTTTAGTATGATGATTGCATATTTGACTTCGTGAGATGATTTGATGAACATGCTTAGTTATGCTTTTGGTGAAATGTCATTGGCTCCATAATCTTGTGTTGAGCTTGCTTTGAGTTTGAGAAGGTAGTTCCAACCTTGGAGCCCACTGCCTCAACTTCACGGCCATCACCACGGCCAGTTGTCTTGACCACGGCTCATGAGAGGCCTCATGGAGTTTCCTTGGCCAAAGAGGAGTAGCCACCAAGTGGCCTAGCTACTGCCTCAAGGCCCACGAGTGGGACCACGGCCAATGGTCTTGACCACGGCTCGTGAAGACCCTCATGAAGATGCCTTGGGCATTTGAGCTAAGGGCCCCAAGTAGCATAGCTACTGCCTTATGGACCACGAGAGGGACCATGGCTTGTGGAGCCCCTCGTGGGAATGCCTTGGGCATGTAAGCTTAAGGCACCATGTGTCTAGCTACTGCCCTAACTTCACGAGTGGGACTGATGCTTACCGTGACCAACGACACTAACCTATAGTACGAGTCTCTACGATCGTCGATAATACAGAAACCCAACCAAGGGCTGGGGTCATGTCCCAAGGGAGTGGTTTTGAGAATTAGTAGAACATTAAAATTTAGTTCTAACTAGTCGGAGCTAAAGACATTAACGATTAAAAACATAATAAATCAAAGGGGGTGACACAAAAGTGTCAATTAACAAATGGGGGTTTGTTCACAAGTGTAATAAAAACAACAAATAATAAGGAAAACAAGTATGGGGACAAGTTCTTGGGGTGTGACCGCAATACAAGTTGAGATAAATCGTTGGGTACTTGCTTTCGATAGGAAATTTGCAAGATAATAGTGACTAAGCTAAGCTTTAGATGGAAATAAGTTCCCTTTCGGGCAACTTACCCCGTTTCAAATGCGTTCCTCTCGGACACCCATTTGCCACATGAAGGCCAACCTACACCTTACCTCACTCACTCTCTCGAGCTGAGTGTTAGGATATGGGACTAGGGCTCACCCTCTCGGGCTGAACCTCATGTCGACCCACTCCTTAGGCCATCAGTCTAGCGGTCTTGGTTTCGCGACCTCCCTCTCGGGCAAGTCGAAAACACATTGGTGGTTTTGTAATTGCAACTACAAACCCATTAAATTAAACCACAACCACTAGATGAAATCACCATTAAAATACATCTATCATATCAGCAATCAAGACCCAATAACAATATCAACACATACTTGCTAAATCACACCCCAAGAATGGGGGATTTTAGCCACACATCAAGAAATAACAAAATACACCTGAAATGATACTAAAATCAAATGGGTATAAGGAATTAAACCTTGATTTAAGTAAAGGAAGAAGAATGGAGAAGACCCACTTCCAACTTGGGGAAGATGAAATCCTTCTTTCTTCAAGTCTCCCAAAAACCCTCTCCAAACTTGAGAAAAAATATCCCAAAAAGTACTATTCTATTCCGGAAATTAAAATAAATGTTCAACTCTTAAAAATTAATAACAAGTTTAGTATTTATAGACTTCAAAAAATAGTGCTGGCGGATCTTTTGGCGAGGTTAGTCAGAATCGTCGCCGTCTTGCACTAGACTTCAGCATCGTCGTGCTCCGTGTCAGTGGGCTACCTAGTACTACTTCGCGGAATTATTCTGCAAAATGCCGACTGCTCCTTTCATCGCCTTTTTGATCCTGCTCCTTCAAGGCTTCATGTACTAGAACTAGATGTGGTACTGCTGGTGGAGCCGGAAGTCCTGTAGCCCTTGGAGGCTCCTGAAGCTGTGGAGAAGCTATAGGGGGCTGAGAATAAGTCTCCCCTTGGGTCTCACAATGGGCTACCTCCACCTGTGGTACCTTGCCGATACCCTCGCTTGCAGTTGTATCTAGCCTCTGGCTAGTTGTGGTATGTCTAGTGTCAGTCATCTCTATCTGCATACAAGTATCAATTATAAGCGAGAAACCTCAACTCTTAAGACACCGCTCTATAGCACGAGGTGAGCAAAAGAAGGATAGTCATTCTAGCATGCCCGGTAGCTTCTTGCTTATCGGATATGGTGCACAACACATTTATAAACAAGACTCTACTAGACATGGCTTGCAGACTCCCTAGGATACGACGTTGCTCTGATGCCAAGTTTGTCACGCCCAAAACTCGAGGGGCGCAATTGGCTCCTAATGCCGAAACTCAGGCCCGAGCCGACCCTGCTGAACCATTTGCTACTAGCGCATAGCAACCACACACAATCAAGAAATCAAACAAGTATATCTCGGCTTAAAACTAAGCCATCGACCGGCAAGGCCCCTGTCAACTGATCTATAAAAGAAACAGCTACTCCCAGGAGATCATATAAATAAATAGCCAACTAGCACAGAAGTCCTAATTGGGCCTTCGAGGCCACCATGATATCTATACCAAAACTAAAAGCAGGTATATATCAATACAATACATCAAACAGCTCACAACTTTTAGCAAACCAACAACATAGGCCAATATGGCCATAACATAGCTATACACCCCACACACTAGTCTGCAGGCCTCTAAAAGTAGTAAAGATTAGCGGGACAGGGCCCCAACCTACCTATAAAGATATATACAACAAAAGGTAACAAACCTCCCAACTCTGGTAGCTCCGGAGGAAAGGGGCTAGCCAACCGGATAAAAGTCAATCCTGCTGCTGAGAAGGTCTACTCAGTCGTCTGTCAGGACCTGCATGCATGAATCAGCGCCCCTAAGGCATTGGGGCGTCAGTACAAAATAATGTACAGAGTATGAAAGGCAATAGACCATGATGAGGTATCCTGATATACTGGAATAATCTAATAAATAAATCAAGGATAAGATAAGTGTACTGACTTGCTCCTAAATCTAAACTTATCAAAAATAATAAAACAATAACCTAACCAAGCCCCCATAAGCTCGACAGGTACAACAGCACACAAGACCACCTACTCAGGCCCCCATAAGCCCGGAAGGTGCCAATCAGCCTATATACCCCTATCAGTAGTCCCCTAGCCCCGTAGGAAGTCACATAGCCCTCTTAGGCATTAATATAGCCCCGTAGGTAGTACATAGCTCTCTTAGGCATCAACGTAGCTTATAGACAACTCATAGCCCTCTTAGGCAACAACATGGCCCTGTAGGAAGCACATAGCCTTCTTAGGCGTCAATATAGCCCTGTAGGCAACTCATAGCCCTTCTAGGCACAATATAGCCCCGTAGGCAACTCATAAGCCTGTTAGGCATCCATATGGCCCTGTAGGCAGAACATAGCTCTTTTAGGCATAGATCACATTCCTGCAGCTAACCACAATAGCCCCCAACGGCAATAATAACAATCCAACCGCTAAAAGCGAGCAATTTAGTTATAAGCAACCTATACAAATAGCCTCTAAGTCGTGTCCAACATAGGGACACTACTAACTGAATAAGAATCCCAACAAGGGAGGATTATATCAACTCAAGTAGCCAACAATCAACAATCACGGCTACAAGTATATCAAGGATAACAACCCAAATACATTGCTTCTAAGCTTTAAGGAAACATGTCGTAAGTAGGGAATAGCCTTAACATACCTTTTTCGCTAAATTCACGTGGCCTAACGACTTTTACTCAATACTCCCTCTATACTACAACAAGGTAGGACCATAATCAACACACAAAAATAAAAGATACCATGACAATACGATAAAATATATGTATTTCCATCGCAAATTACTATTTATTGCTTATAAAAGCTAGAGTCGATAAAAGAAGGGTCTTACCTCGATCTTAAGGTCGTAATGTGCTTCAAAATCATCAAATATATCCAAACCCTTGCTGTCCCAACACTAAAGTGTGATATGCTACGAAATTGATAAAACAAATTATACCACGATCATGAGCCCAACACGTAGAACAACTTTCGTCAAGGACTTAAGTCGAGAAAATATGTACCTTAGTTGATCCTAGAAATGGGTTTCTCTATTTTTCTCTAGTTTTTAGCTAAAAATGAAGAAAAAGTTCGAAGAAGAAGATATATGTAAAGTTCCACCGACCTAGGGCCCCACCTCACATGCCTGCTTGCGCAGTCCCATGAAAACGCAAATATCTTTCTATTCTGAAGTCGTATGAACAAACAGTTTAATGCGCTGGAAACTAGAATCGTAGACCTTCGATTCGATAGGTCGTGGGCCCCATAATTCTTTATATATTGGGAGAAAATCTCCAAGACATTTGACCCAAATTTCAGAGAAATCTTAAAAAGGAACTTACGATAACTTCCGCCAACTTTTATTTCGCCACTTACTTAACTTCAAAACTTGAGATACAACCCTTGAACACTTAAAATATGACATACCACATCATTTTTAATTTATTACTCACTCTCTTTGTCTTTCCACGAAGATACGAGTTAATTTAGATGTTTTGAAAAGTTGGGGTGTTACACTCATCAACACCCCCAACTTAAACTTTTGCTTGTCCTCAAGCAAACTCAAGTTCAGCCGTTCAACAAGGTGTCTCAAATAGTGCTACACAATACTAAATCATGAATGCACACAACCATACTCAAATTTACTTATGCAAGGATCAATCGTATACTCAAAGATTCAAGTTGTGACACACCATTACCAAAAATTCTCATGCTCGCAATACTTGCTACTTGTGAAATTAAGCTCAATAGGAAGTATCTAAATACCCTCACATAAAGAATGATTTCATATTCACACACAGAGGTTAATCAATTCAAGATCAGGAATTAGATGCAACGCTCACACTCAAAAAGAGGAACGCAAATGCATGTTTTTACCCATAAGTTTACCCTTATTTTCCAATCGACTTTCGATTCGCCTTACTCAAGATCAAAAAGGTCTTTCTAAGGCTTGTAATGGGGATGAGTGCAAAGGTATGGTCATTTAGGCTCAATGACTTGTTCCTCGTGAGATGTGGTATTCTCAACGCATTCCCTTCTTTTCCTTTATCAATTCTTTTTCTAGTGCTTCTAAGTCATCTTTTTATTCACCTCCATGGATTGCTTGGAAACCCAATTTCTTGGTACTTTATTCCACAATATTTTTTTTTGAAGGGTTTCCATTGTTGCAACACCAGGGGTTAAGGGAAACTTTTCTTGCACTTCTTTACTTCTCATTTTCCTTTTTACCACACCCCCAACTTAGGCTTTTGGCCTAAGTTGGCTATTCGCTAACCACAAATCAAGAGGATTATAGGTAGTGGGTCAAGTTAGGTCTAGGGTTCATCAAGATTCTATCAAAGAAAGATAAGGCTCAAAGGGTTTTCAAAAGAGTTTCACACGCTCACAGGTAGGCCACAAAAGAGGTATATGTCAAATTTGGCTCACACTCTTAAAGTTTCCTAAGATCATTTCAAGAGCACACCTTTCTAAATCAATCAGACTAACAGGGAAAATTCTAGGTTTATTTATGCAAGGTTCAAGGCAAGCTAATCACACAAGGCATCGACACTTAAGTCAAACAAGACCACACACTTTCGCTAGTGTGCAACAGTCATTACAAGAGAATCAATTCGATAATGGCTAATCACAACGAGATGCAAAGAGTTTACATATTGTCTATGCAACTTCATTTTTCCTCATCGTAGCCGTACATTTATGTTCGTTCGATTGAGAGCACTATTCAAGTCCTCGGTATTGATCGAAACCGGGACTCAAAATTTTTGCAAAAGAACAGCCACAACAACTCACGAGGAGGGGAAAAATGTGTGAAAAATTCAAAAAATTTCGAAAAGGTCAAAATCATTTTGCAAATAAAAATAAATGGAGCCACAAGCTCAAACATTCACAAAGTAGTTTTTTTAAAAAAAACGTAATTAAAAATAAACAACCCAAATGTACACCAAAACACAAGTATCCGAAACAAGCAAAACAAGGTGGTCTGACCCCACCACAAAAAAAAAACAGTTGTCCTCAAATGCGAATTAAAAGCACCCAACACTAAAAATAAGTAAGACGAATAGAGAGGTAAAGAAGTGATCCTGGTTATGTGGTTGTTCCATCTGTCAGGGTGGCATGGTTCTTCTAAGACTTTTGTGTAGACCTTCAACTATTTTAGCATTAAAAAGACGGCGAGTTGGGGCTGTTAAGCGAGTCGTTTGAGTAATTCAACAAGCTCTCCACAATATCGCTAAACAACCCAACAGGCCTATTGTCACACCACTTTCTTGAATGCTTCACAACTACCTTGTCTCAGCTTTACTCAAGTGCTGTCCAATTTCTGCGTACTCGGCGATATCACTTTGAATCACCGGATTAGTTGGTGTGTCGTCGAGCATTTACTTGTTTCACCAAGTTTTACAGAATCTTCAGTCATTGGGAAGGTCCAAATGGCAGTTTTCATCGTGATCACCAAAATGGTTGGCGATTCGCAAATAATCTCCAAATCTCGCCGAGTTTTACAGACTTCAGTGTTGACGAGGTCTTGAGTCAAATGGCGGATAAGGTTGGATTCGCCAACCCCTTCGGCGACTCGCCGACACGATCTATTGTTTGCCATCCTTCACTTTTTCAAGCACCTCGCGTACTTTCACCTGCACAAACAACATACCATTCTATTTCTAGGAAATAAGTACTGATAATAATAAAAAGAAAGCAATTAAAGGGAATTTGGGTTGCCTCCCAAACAGTGCCTTAGTTAATGTCGCGGCACGACGCAACAATGCTTTCAGGCGTCTTCCAGCTATACTACTTCGACCAACGAAATCTCTTGACAATCCCCCAAATACAATTTCAGACGTTGCCCATTCACTGTAAATGGAGGTCCTCTCTGATCTTCAACTTCTATGGCACCATTGATAAACACTCGTGTTACCCTAAACGGTCCAGATCATTTGGATTTGAGCTTTCCGGGGAAGAGTCTAAGCCGCGAGTTGTATAACAAAATCCAATCTCCTACCTTGAAGTCCCGCTTGAGTATCTGAGCATCATGCCATTTCTTCATATTCTCTTTATAGATGGCTCAACTTTCATATGATCTGATTCTAAATTCATCCAGTTCGTTCAGTTGCTCTACTTTCTCCCTTGAAGTTTTTGACCAGTCCAAATTTAAAGCTTTTAATGCCCACAGTGCCTTGTGTTCTAACTCGACGGGCAAATGACAAGCCTTACCATAAACCAATTGATATGGAGACATACCGATAGGTGTTTTATAAGCAGTCCTATATCCCCATAGTGCATCATCAAGTTTCCTAGACCAGTCAGTTCTATTGACATTTACTATCTTTGCCAAGATGCTTTTGATTTCCCGATTCGACACTTCGACTTGGCCAGTTGTTTGGGGATGACATGGGGTTGCCACTTTGTGTTTCACCCCATATTTACTCAGTGCCATTGAGAACCACTTATTGTAAAAGTGGGATCCCCCATCGCTAATTATTGCTCTTGGAGTGCCAAATCTTGCGAAGATGCAGCATTTTAGAAATTGGACAACGCTTTTTCCTTCGTTGTTTGGAAGTGTGATGGCTTCCACCCATTTGGAAACATAATCTACAGCCACTAAGATATATTTATTTCCAAACGAACTCACAAATGGGACCCATGAAATAGATCCCCCATATATCGAATAGCTCGACCTCTGAAATAGGAGTGAGAGGTAATCTGTGTCTTCTAGACACTCCGCCTTGCTGCTGACATTTAGAGCATTTCTTTGTAAACTCATGTGCATCCTTGTAGAGTGACGGCCAGTAGTATCCACTTTGGAGAACTTTAGCGGCGGTGTGAACACCACCATAGTGACCTCCTACTAGAGATGTATGGCAAGCATGGAGAATTTCTAGTGCTTCTTCTTCTAGAACACACCTTCTAATGACATAATCAACACACTCTCGGAACAAGTATGGTTCATCCCAAAATTACTTTTTAACATTGAACAGGAATCGTTTTTGTTGGTAAAAGGTCAACTCATCCGGCATCAGCCCGCACAAAATGTAATTTGCAAAATCGGCATACTATGGCGTATGCTTGAGGGATATTGCAAACACCGGTTCATCGGGGAAAGAATCGTCTATGTCAACCTCATGCTCAACATTCTCCCTTGCTTCCAGTCTTGATAAATGATCAGCCACTTGATTTTCTCATCCTTTTCGATATTATACCTCGAAATCAAATTCTTGCAATAGTAATATCCACCTAATCAATCGTGGTTTTGCATCTTTCTTTACCATCAAGTACCGGAGTGCAACATCATCAGTTTGTACGACTACTTTGGTGCCCAGCAAGTATGCCCTGAATTTTTCAAATGCATAGACTACTGCAAGCAACTCTTGTTCGGTGACCGTATAATTTTGGTGGGCACTATTTAGAGTCTTGCTTGCATAGTAGATTTGGTGAAATAGTTTGTTGTGCTTTTGCCCCGACACAACCCCAGTGCCATATCGCTAGCATCACACATTAGCTCAAAAGATTCGGACCAATTAGGGCTGATGATAATCGGAGTGGATATTAGTTTCTCTTTCAAACACTGAAATGCAGTCACGCAAGCATCATTAAAGTGGAATTTCACTTCCTTCTCTAAGAGTTTGCATAATGAGAGTGCAATCTTTGAGAAGTCTTTAATGAACCTTCTGTAAAATCCTGCATGTCCCAAGAAGCTGCGAACACCCTTTACTAAAATCGGCGGGGGTAATTTCTCAATGACCTTAATTTTTGCCTTGTCAACTTCTAGCCCCTTTTGTGACACCTTATGCCCAAGAACAATACCCTCTTTTACCATAAAGTGACATTTCTCCCAATTCAAAACCAGATTCGTTTCCACACATATTTGGAGTACCTATCCTAAGTGAGTCAAGCACTCTTCGAATGTATTCCCTACAACTGAGAAGTCGTCCATGAACACCTCCATAGAGTCTTCCACCATATCTGCAAAATTAGATAGCATACAATGCTGAAATGTTGTTGGGGCATTACATAGCCTCAATGGCATCCTTTTGAATGTGAATGTTCCATAAGGGCAAGTAAAAGTGGTTTTCTCTTGATCTTCCGGCGCAATAGAGATTTGATTGTAACCGGAGTACCCATCCAGAAAACAATACCACCCTCTCTCTGATAACCGATCAAGCATCTGATCCATAAAAGGCATTGGAAAATGATATTTCTCGGTCCATGAGTTAAGTTTTCGGTAGTCCATGCATACTCTCCACCCAGTCACTAGTCTTGTTGGCACAAGTTCTCCTTTTGTATTTGGGACTACGGTTATACCCCTTTTTTTGGGTACACATTGCACCGGACTTACCCATTTACTATCCGTAATTGGGTAGATCACTCCCGCATCTAGCCACTTGATGATCTCCTTTTTTTACCACCTCTTACATTAGAGGGTTCAATCTCCGTTGATGTTCCACACTAGGTTTACATTCACTGCCAACTCGAATCTTGTGAGTACAAATGCCAGGAGGAATTCCTACTATATCGGCTATTGTCCATCCAATAGCTTTTATATGCTTCCGCGGTACTTCAATGAGCAATTTCTCCTGCTTTTCAAGCAGATTGCCGGCGATAATTAACGGCAAAGTATTATTAGCTCCTAGGAAGGCATATTTGAGATGAGAAGGTAGGGCTTTTAACTCCAGATTTGGTGGTTCTTCTGTCGATGGCTTTGCAGGGGTACTTTCTCTGTTTTTCAGGTCGATATCCAACTTGATTGGATTCCTTGAATGTGCACCTAATCCTGATAAAGCAGCTACCACTTCCTCGTAGCCCTGAACTTTGGATTCATCATAATTGGCAAGTACAGATTCAAGGCATTCATCCTTGCGCATTAAATGACTTACACTTGCCACTACCTCATCTATCACATCCTCAGTAGACACCACATGGATATTACTTGGTTGCTTCATGGATTTACAGATATTGAAGGTCACCTTATCATTGTTCAGACGAAACTTTAATTTCCCGCTTTCAACATCCACCAATGCTCTTCCGGTAGCTAAGAATGGCCTTCCCAAAATAATGAGGATTTCAGCATCGATTTCACAATCTAGAATCACAAAATCAGCCGAAAAGATGAACCGATCCACTTTTACCAATATGTCATAGAGCATCCCTACTGGGTGCTTGATTGATCGATCAGCCATAAGGAATCTCATTGTGGTTGCCTTTGGTTCACCCAAACCAAGTTGTTTGTATATTGCATAGGGCATTAAGTTGATGCTTGCTACTAAATAGCACAAGGCTTTAGTGAATTGGAGCATGCCAATTGTGCAAGGGGTTGTGAATGCTCCAGGATCTTTTCTCTTAGTGATTGAATCATTTGTCATAATTGCATTGCAACTATGGGGAACCTCAATCGTTTCATAGTCCAAGCTCATTTTCTTTGTAACAAGTTCTTTTATGAATTTGGCATATCCTGGCATTTCCAACAATGCTTCTACCAGAGGAATGTTAATTGATAAGCTCTTGCATACTGACAAATTTTGTTTGAACTTCTCATCTTCATTCTTGTTTTTCAAATGTTGGGGAAATGGTGGAGGTATCTTGGTTAAAGGGTGCATGACTTTTGGAACTTGAACTTGTTGCTTTGCTTCCTCCTATGGTTCTTTAGTACGGCTTTATCAAATAGGTGAATCTTATTCCTCCACATCTTGGCTCTCTTCATGTTTTTGAGGATCCTCATCTTCCATCATATTCCATATTGCCACCTTACCACTACGGGTAACTACATCCAACTCTCTTTCAATATAGTCCATTGGTGTTTTGGATGTTAATTGAGCTAATAATAGACTCAACTTACCTTCCAGCATTTTGATGGCATCATCATGGGAATTTACTTTACTGTTCAATGATGAAAATTCATCTTTCATTCCTTTTAGCAAATCATTAGACCCCTCAAGTTTATTGAGTATGCGCGATAGAAAATCATTTATTCGAGGACTACTTGCACTCCATTTAGATTTTGGGCATTCACTCAAGTGAGTATGGTCCTCCCCCTGATCATCCTGCTCAGCCCAATCTTGCCAATATTTCCTTGGTTCTTCACCCCTATAATAGTTCCAACCTTGATTCCCGCCCTGCGATTGATAGCGTGGGTGGAAACCCTCCTCGTATCTTTTGGAGTTCCAACCTTGATTATCCCAGGTCTTGAGTAACCGGAAGAAGAACCCTCCTCAACTCGAAATATCCATGTGTCCCTTTCATGTGCTCTTGTGGGATTTCCATTTGAGATAACATCTTCTTGATGTTTTCGTCCCTTTCCCTTTCCTTTTCAATTTGTTCTTGAGTTAATCGGAAACATAATGGGGAAACTTGATCATCTTTGGTATACCATGCCTGATTTACTTTAGTCATACCATCAAGGAGAAATGAAACTACTTCAAATGATTGTAACATTATTCCTCCTTGCACCAATTGGTCAGCTATCCCTTTATTAATCGAGTCCAGACAACGGTAAAAGTATTGGAGCAGTAATTCACCTAGCAGCCAATGCATTCGGCACTTACGCAAAGATCTCTTGAACCTTGTTCATGATCGTGAATTGGTTCATCCTCCTGTTGCTTGAACTTCTGAATATCGTCTCTCAGTTTCATCATTCTTGATAGAGGAAAGAATCTTTCATGAAATGCCATAAACAACTCCTCCCATGATTTGATGGAGTTGTTTGGGCGCTCAACCAACTATTTAGTGGCTCTCCCAGTCAAAGATAATGGAAATAAGCGACACCGTATAGATACTTGAGATTGGTTCTTGACTGATAAAGGGGTGCACACTTCCATAAAGCTTCGTACATGTTTGTACGGATCTTCATGCTCTAACCCTTCAAATAAACCTCTTAAATGTATGAGTTGGAGTGTTACACTGGTGACTTCGAACATTACATTTTTGTCAGATTGTGGCATGCAAATTTCGCCCATCTCTCCCACGTCGGTCGGGTGATAAACACTATTAGCATCATTTATGTCGTCTTGATGAAAAACACCACCCGCTGAGTGACCCGCTTGGCAGCTATTATCCCCGTTCGTAATCATATGGCCTGTTGTGGCACACAAATACTCAAAACAAAAATGGAAATTAAATTAGTAAACTACAACTAAAAAGAACAAAAATTCTACTAATCTAAAAATTCTCAAATAACACCAATCCACGGTAGCGGAGCCATCTTGATGCTTATCGTGACCAACGACACTAACCTACAGTACGAGTGTCTACGATCGTCGATAATATAGTAACCCAACCAAGGGTTGGGGTCGTGTCTCTAGGGAGTGGTTTTGAGAATTAGTAGAAAAATAAAATTTAGTTTTAACTAGTCATAGCAAAAGACATTAACGATTCAAAACATAATAAATCAAAGGGGGTGACACAAAAGTGTCAATTAACAAATGGGGATTTTGTCACAAGTGTAATAAAAACAACAAATAATAAGGAAAATCAAGTATGGGGACAAGTTCTTGGGGTGTGACCGCAATACAAGTTGAGATAAATCATTGGGTACATGCTTTCGATAGGAAATTTGCAAGATAATAGTGACTAAGCTAAGCTTTAGATGGAAATAAGTTCCCTCTCGGGCAACTTACTCCATTTCAAATGCGTTCCTCTCGGACCCCCATTTGCCGCATGAAGGCCAGTCTAAGCCTTACCCCACTCACTCTCTCGAGCTGAGTGTTAGGATATGGGACTAGGGCTCACCCTCTCGGGCTGAACCTCATGTCGACCCACTCCTTAGGCCATCAGTCTAGCGGTCTTAGTTTCGCGACCTCCCTCTCGGACAAGCCGAAAACACATGGGTGGTTTTTTATTTGCAACTACAAACCCATTAAATTAAACCACAACCACTAGGTGAAA
>JAJOOE010003214.1:0-17862 GCA_036250405.1 Solanum raphanifolium
GTGTCTAAGTATGGGAGAGGTGTTTTGGGAAATGTTTTAGAGATGGGAATTGAACTAATGGTATATAGGAAATAACATATGCCCTTTGGAAAAATGGTCCAACACTTAGAAAAAAAAATGAGGCGGGTGAACAGTAAAAACGCTTACTTTTGGGTTGTGTGTACTTGCCTCCACAACCTCATCATATTATGCGGGTTATTTTTGGGTTGCGGTTACTCGCCTCCACAACCTCATCATCTAATGTGGGTAGTCGCCTCCACATTATTTCATAAGGAGCATGGGTACTCGCCTCCATGTCCATTCATAATAGTAAGAACGTGGGACTCACCTCTCGTTCAAGTCTACGGATTAGGGGAATCATCTCATATCCTTACATATGGAGGTGAAGGGTAATCACATCTAGCCTCATCATTCATTAAACATTTTAGTCTAGATCTATTTTAGGTGAGAAATCCTTTCAACCTAGAATCATTCATGTTAGTAAACCTTTCACATTCATTCAATCATGCTTATCAATTCATTATAGGAAGTATCTCTTCCACATCATAGCACTTACAATCAATAATGCATGGTCTAGGCTTTACTCTCAAAGCAGTACAACTCATGATCATCATCTATGCTTTACTCTTAAGAAATTAACATCATGATTATCATATATGCTTCAATCTAGAGAAATTCTATTCATAATTCATCAATCCTATAAGGATATATCTAACTCATAGAGATTCCCTCACATGGCATCAAACCCACTATATCAATTAAACCCTAAAATCATAGGATATGCAAGGATAAATGTAATTTCATCCTAAATACATGCAATTCTATCAATTCAATCATGAACAATCATAATCCACTCAATTGGATCAACATTCATCATAACCCACAACAATGGAACAAACCTTAACTAGAATTGGGGGAATTCTTCATCAAATTTTGGAATTCTAGGGGACTCCATGGGAGAAAGGATCCCATGGATGAAAATCCATCATACCTTAATCAAATAGACCACAAAAGCTTGAAAATTTGAAGGCTTGACCTTGACCTAGCTCCAATCTCCTTGTTTTTCTTCCAATCTCTACAGAGAGAATATTTGAGATAAGTTTTGGGAATTCCTTTGGGATTTTGAGAGAATAACTTAATTGGGGGATTTTGTGGGTTAGAATCACTTATATAGGTGTTTTAATCTTAGGCCAAAACAAAACCATTTCATTTTAATTAAAATTGGAAAAGACCCTTAAGTCCCTAAAATTAACTACCAGTGATGAACCACTTACCCCTGACCGACAGACCGCCAACTGACCTACGGCCTATCCTAGTCAGTCATGGTCCATGGTCAGAGAATTTGACCAAGCCACGCCTCTCCAAATCTATGGACCATGGACCCATCCACCGGGTGTGGGTCTCAGCCGTGGTTCACTACCTAAAACAGTGTCCACCTACGGAGTTGACCCACGTGGCATGGGTCCAACCACAGTCCATGGTTTGGCCACGTGGGTGACACCTGAAAGTCCTGAAATTTGCTAAGCCTTCCTCTTTTGGGTACAGGGTGTTTCAGTTGTGATAATTGATAAACAAAGATTTATATTAAGTTGGTGGTACCATCCAACTAATTTTTCTTACAATTACAAATGAGCTAATTTAAAGTCCAAATTTGTTTATAAGGAATTTTCATGATATACCATTCCCTGTGGGATTCAAACCCGAATCTTCATTGGGTTTTTACTGACTACAATCTCTCACTCTTTTAATTCATTTTATGGGTGATTTGAGTGTTTTAAAAAATGGTGCCATTGTCGGGGTGTGGTGGTTGAGAATTTTAATTAAGAAATTAGATTTAATTTTTTTTTATTTGTAGTAGTTTTGTGTTTGGTTTTGTTGTTGGTTGATTTGCAGGTTGAAAAAATGAGTGACCAGGGAGGTGACAATGACAATCACTGTGGTCAAAATGACAACATGGTTGATCTAAATGACATGCCTATTAAAGTCATTCAAACCATGGAGAAATCCGTATACCTCCTACAATCGGGAGGACACTGTTTCATATCACTGGAACTATGATATATTTTTTCCAGATGAAAGGAATTTTTGGGGGTTTAGCAAATGAGGATCCCTATGAACACTTTAGGAATTTCAATAAGGTATGTGGGCCCTTTTTGTTCAAAAATATCTCCCAAGAAGTTGTAAGGTTGAAGTTATTCCCGTTCTCTTGAATGAGAGAGACTACACTATGGTTGGCATAGTTTCCAAATAATGCAATAACTTTGTGGGAAGAGCTAAATGATGCCTTATTTGAGATATTCTTTCCACCCTCAAAGATGATTAAACTTCATCTCCAAATCTAAAATTGCAGGCGTATTGGAGGTGAACCTTTGCATGAAATATGGCTAAGGTTCAATAAATTGCTCTTGCAGTATCGAACCCATGACATTTTGGAAAATTTAAGGTTGCAATACTTTCGTAGCGGCTTTGATACAGTCAATAAAGGTGTGGATGATCAATCAATCCATGGTGAATTAATGAGATAACTGTATGATGTAGTTGTTCTGTTGCTAGATGATTTGACTAAGGTCAATAGAGCATGGCATACTATAGAGGACCAAGTGCCTACTCTACAAGTGGGTTTAAGCAAAGAACAGGTCGAGAAGGACCATAAAAGAGATGAGAATATCACCAAAATAATGACCCAAATCAATTTGTTGTCTAATCATGTCATGAGAGGTTGAACCAAGTTAGTAAAGTGGTTGAACCAATGGTATCCAATGCCCGGACGATGCCAAATTTGAGGTATTATACAATGAAGAAGTTCAATACTTGGGAAATCAAGTGGGGGTTCTCACACCAATTATCAACGATAATGAGGAAACCAAGGTTGGAACAAGGATAGAGATGGTAGTTGGAAAAACTGATTGAGTGGAAATTAGAGAGAGAGGGAGATGGACAAAAATAGATATGTATCTCCCCATGATCGTCCAGGCCTAAAAGAACCAGCTGGGCTATAAGGAAGCCAGACTAAAGACATGTTTGTAAGGATCTACAGCAAGGTTGAAGGGTACGATAAGGTGTTGAACAATTTGGAAAATGACTTCTCCACTTTATCTGAATGGTTTAATTTCACACTCAGTTTCTATCAAGCATCTAGAGACCTAACAGGGTCAAACTGCCACTCATCTAAATCCAAGGCAATATGAAACTTTGCCTAGTGACACCATATGTCCTATCATGATATTAAATAAGGTGCTTCTTGGGAGGCAACCCAAGTCTTTAATTTTGTTTTTAATGCTTTCGAATAACATGCATTATGAGTGCAGGTTGAGAAGAGGTTGGAAGATTGAAAAGGGATCATAGGCGATGCAAAACCCAAACAGCGATCTGCTGAAGGCATTATGTGGACTAATCTTCGTCCGCCTTTTGAGCTTGAATAGATAGAAAAGTGTACTGTCAAGATCGACGATCATAATTCTAAAGGGTGATTCACCACAGTGCACTACGTGGACTCCATCTGGTCAACTGAATTAGTGAAGAGTCTGACATTTTGACTTATTTAGGGCTTTGTTTTCATAGTTTAATTGTCCTCAATGCCTAATTTATGCTCTAAATTGATGTTAAAGTGTTGACTTGCTGCAATGAAGGCTAAGGAGAAAGGCAAGGACATTAACGAGCAATAAAAAAGAGAAATAAATTTGAAGTAGTTGAAGAAAGGCCATCCTAGTGATCGCCAAGACCACTCGGTAATCTGCCAAGTGGCTCTTTAGCTCGCCAAAATTTACAGAGTGCCAACCCTTTGATAAGAGAGATTGGGCAAGGTAACATATCTATCAACGACACACCGATTGGATCGGCGAAGGAGGCTCAGATCGCCTAATGTTACATAATTGTTGGTGAAGACACAAGCAGAAATGACGATCAGAAAGGACAAAGGGTGCACCGCCGATCGGGTATTACAATGGTAATAATACAAGACCAAAATGCGATGTTAAGAAGTGATTGGTGTGTCGCCGACTTGTTTGGCGACACCCGACTTATACCGCCGAACGACCCGAAGGCCAAATTTTGAGAAAGTATAAATTGATTTTTAAGAAAAGATCATAGGATCCCATTATTGTTTTAACTAGTAGTTCGAACGAAAACATTGTTCTTGCTGAGCTTTGAAGCTTTTTTGAGGAATTTTTGAATTTTGTTTTTAAATTAAGTTGATTTGAAGCATTGTAGAGATTTGGGAAACATTACCCAGTTCATGGCTAACAAAATTTGTATTTGTTTCTTTCTTTTTGTGATGTGTGGCTAAAACCCACATTCTTGGGGTGTGATCATTTGATTATTGGTTTTAATTAGCTTATGGGTATTGTTATTTACTGATTTCAAGGCTTAATAGAAGTGGTTTTAATTGATAGTTGTGTATTAATCTATGAATTGCAGTTGCAAATACAATTCTAACTTAATGTTCTGGGCTTGGTTTAGAAAGAGGTTTAGAGCTAAGGTTTTCGATTGATGATTGTAGTTATTGGGTTAATGTGGGTTTAGTTCGACAGAGTGAATCCTAAACTCGATTCTACCTATCAAGCTCGAGAGAGTAGATAAATTAAGGTATTGGGCGGTTTATAATGTTAGGCTTGTCGAGGTTCGAGAGAACTCTCTTGAATCGTAATAGTTGTTCGAGAGAAAACTATTGCATCTATAGTCTAGCCTACTCATTGAGATTTAGCAATTGGTAGTAAACTCCAATTACCCATATAGCGAGATTAGCGTATAATCGATAACAACCTCGAGCATTCCTCTATACTTATTAATTCCCTTGTTTTCATAATTGCCATAGTTGTTAACTGAAAAACCAATCCCCCATTTGACATTTGTGTCACCCCTTTGATTTATCTAAATGTTTTCAATATTTTTTATTCCTATAACCAATTAGACTATGTTTATAACTTAATAACTGAATTTGAATTTGTACCCCTCCTTGTGGATTCGCACTAACTCAATTTTTGGGTTTTATACTAGATTACGATTGCCTACACTTAGTTTTGGATGAGGTGTAGTTGAGCGTTTATCAATCAACCTTCAGGTTCAGTGTTTACTTAGGCATGTTCAGTAAGATTAAGCTCCAATTAGCGATTCGTCGAACATGTTCACCGACGTTTGTCAAGATCGCTAAACAGACCTAATATAAAATGGCCAAGGGTCTTTTCAAATTAAAAAAATAAAAACTTTGAAATTGGAGAGATTTTTTATTCCTTTATTCTACTTCGCATATTTTTAGTATTTGTCAGACTCTTGTCAGTATTTTCAAAGGGCAAGGAGTGTTTTTGCTAAGAGTTCGTGTCAACCCATCCCCGTTCCCTCATTTTCTCGATTCTTTTTGGCATTAAGGTTGGTTTTTCACTTCTTGATGATCTTTCTGAGTTTAAAGCCCAATTAGGTTGTGGGCTTGACCCCTTTAACATATATTGCCTATTTTATTTCAATGGGTAGGATCGCATTGTATGATTTGAACTATGCCTATGAGATGTTGATTGTGAACACATGTAAAGTTGGGAATCATGATTGTGTTGGTTAACTTGTGAAATTAAGTTGCTAATATGTTGGGTCTAAGCCTAATTGAATGCGGGAGAATTCTGAGTATCCCAGTGTTGACCCAATTGCATGATTTTGCCCAATGATAGACATGGTGACTACTTTCTTAAAGGAAAATCATCAATTAGTGTAATGCTTAGTGATAGATGGGGGGAAATCTGAGTATCCATGGGTAGAAAAGCATATAGGTGGATTATAATGTTGGGGGAACTAGTATTTGTTTTGTGTTTTGTATTATTTGAGAAAATAAGGCACTGGGCTAAACATTTCCTATTTGGCGAGTTTGTCTTAGCTCACCAAGGAAGTTAGGTGAATCGCTAAGTAAGACCCAGCTCGCCTTCATTGGCGTATGCATGGCCTTGGGTAGTGTCCCATTCATCGGGCTTGTCTTAGTCCATCAAACCCATTGGGTGAATCACCGAGTGGGAGAGGACATCGTTTTTTATGCACGTGACCTTCCCTTTTGCACTATCAGTTTCAGTGGACTTTTCTTTACCCATCGAAACAAACTCGATGAATCGCTAAGTTGGCATTGACTTCACCATTCATTCCTGAACCTTGAGTACATTGCTATTGTCCATTTCTGTGAGCTCATCGGAGTTCGCCGATCCTCTTTGATGTTCCGCCTTCTAATTAGGCAAGCCTTATGAGTGTTTTTGAAATATGATTCCATATGCATCCGATGTCTACTAACCTTCACAAATTTTTGGTTTAAATATGTACTTTGCAGGTTATATCAAGAACAAGGGGCAAACATGTGGTTTTCTCCAACACTGAGTAAGATATAGAGTCTTTTCCTCCTCCTCCTCCTCCTCCTCCATTAAAGAGACATTGGGGCCTTTATATAAATGAGCCTGTGGAGGCTCTCTGTCGTCAACAAACTGCCCCTCTACAATCATCTACCAAACAAAGGGTGCATAGAATAGTAGTGAAAAAAGGGGATGGAGATCTGACTGAAGTTGGTGCAGCCTTCATCTACACAGGCACCCACGTCCAGAGTCATTTCGGTTATCGCTCCAAGATCCCTGAATAGGATCAAAATTGCTGGAGAGTGGACCATACTTTAGAAGGAGATGACTTTTCATTGATGGAGCCGTGAGCGACTACCCAACTATCTGGGATGCGATATAGTTCCATAAGTTCGAGGGATTCACCAAGCCCAGGAATCCTGACATCCCTTCTTTGGTGAGGGAGTCTATACTGCATATGCTCAGGCCCTTCCAAAGAAGTGAACATGCACAGTTTGGAAACAACTTAAAGGAGTTGAGGTATGGGGAAAGAAAGTTCAGTGTGACGCATGAGCCTTTAATACTGCACTAAGGATGCCAATGTTTGAGTCAAACTTGTGTTCACTCAGGATGCACCACGACTTGGGCTCCCTGAAGTGTTGGTTGGATCCAATGATATATGAGTATTCTCCTTCCTAGATGTTTGATAGTTCCCAAATCAAGAAGAAAGATTTGAACATAGTGGCAAGATTTTGGATTGGATTCATCAGTAGCAACCTGATGTCATCTCAGAACAAGTCCATCCTTCTCCACGACAAAGTGGTCTTGGTAGGTACCATCATAAATAGAGAGCACATACATGTTCGTGCTATCACTACAAGAAAAACAGTCTCTAAGGAAGGTAAATATTGTCCTAGAAAGTCCAAATCCGGTCCCAAATAGTGTTTTGAGATATGAAAAGGCTGGTCGCTACCCATCCTAAAATGCTTCCTTGCTAAAGGTTAATTGGGACGGTTCTTTTAGCTGGTCGCTAAATGTGTTTAAAGAAGGAATCAAAGCTAGTCACCAAAGTACATTTAGAGACTACATATCTCATACCAAATATATGATTTTCTTCCTTAAAAACTAGTTATTTTCTGGTCATTAAACCCTTTAAAGACTAGCAACTAACTCGTCCTAGATTACTCTTTAGGGAAGAGCAACTACCTCATCCTAGATTACTTTTTCTTGACGAGCAACCACGTTGTCCTGGATTGAGATGAACCTTTAGGGACAAGAAGTTGTCTCATCATAGATGAAACTTTTAGAGACAAGAAACTATCTTGTCTTAGATAAACTTTTAGAGACGTGCAAAATTTTTAATCTCTAATTGACCACTAATGATTTTGGATCTTCATTTAAGAAAAGTATTATAAGTTCTACCAATAAATATAAGATTGCTATGGTAAATCTCCATACAAAAGGCTGATATAAATATAAAAATAGGTAGACATCGCATGGTGTAAGTTTCAATATTTAATTAACAAATGTTTTTTTAGCAAATTAACAATATCCCGAGCTAGACTATGATTTCTTCTTTTGCACAACTTCCCTAGAAAAATAATAATGGTCGTGTGCATCTTCTAAACTCGCATCTTGACTTGTAGCTTCATTCTTTACAAAACAACTCTAAAATTCACCAAGGGTTATCTAGAATATCAACAAGCTGCAAGAACATAAGAAAAATTGATTAAGAAAACTTTGATGAGATGCATTCACCAAGAATCCAAATCTATACCGAAAGCACAAATTCAGTGACATAAGCTAGGACAAATGGAGAAATTCTCCACCAAGACGATTATATTATGTTTTAGGGGAAACAAGTTGTGGCAGAGTAACTAAACAAGCATGATATATATCACTGTTTCAGCTATAAACCAACAGGTTATCATTGTAGCAGGGGAAACAAAAAAGTTTTCTTCTCATGATTAATCTTTGTAGGAGACAAACAATCTCAAACTGTGTGCCTGCAATTGTACATGTAGAAAATTTTTAAAAATAGAGATAAAGAAGGCAATGATTTGTTAAGCAATTCTAATGATATAGATTTAGCGAGTTACTTGATCCTCTAAACCAGATCTAGGTGCAACTCAAATCTCTGTTTTTCTGGACTTTAGGCCAGGAGATTCTTTATATGGATGGGAAACTTGATGTACAGCAGCAGCAAATATCAACCTCTTCATAACCCTGATAGTGTTGTCAAAGTTCTTCTTGCATTGATAAAAGTCTATTCAAAAGGGATCAGTCTTATAGAGGCCGAGAGATTCTGTATATGGCTAGGATGTTGTTACTGTGGGGCTACAAAGTTGTTACTGCTTCTTTCCTGACATTTTTATCTTGTAATCTTATTCTTAGTGGACAAAGTAGAATTTATAGATGGTTGAGTGTATATAGGGGCTGAGAGATTCTGTATATGGTTGAGTGTAATGGTTCTGTCACTTATATATTCTAGCACACAAGAAGCAACAATTTCCAAGACATCTAAAAGGCTAAAACTTAATGCGTATCAGTTTTTCAAATTTTCTCTAGAGAAGAAACGACACAAACATTAAAATAACTCGAAACAACTAAAGCATTTCAGATGTGGTAGCTATTACTACTGTTGTAGCTGCTCAAAGGCTAAAACTGAATGCAAATCAGTTTTCCAATTTCTGTCAAGAGAAGAAACAACGCAAACATTCAAATAACTCGGAACAACGGAAGCATTTCAGATTTCGTAGCTATTACTACTGTTGTAGATGCTAAAAGGCTAAAAATGAATGCAAATCAGTTTTCCAATTTCTAGCTAGAAAAGAAACGACACAAACATTAAAATAACTCGGAACATATGTATAAAATAACTCTGTTTTATCAACAAAATCAGCACTATCCCAGCATATGTATAAGGATTCACATATATATAACTCTGTTGTTCTCCATATAGTGTATTGGTCATAGTTTTTTGTCCTGCCAACAAAAGTGATAAAACTTTTGAACAAACATGTAAAACCTTTCTATGGACAGGTGGAGTGGAAGTCACGAAGAAAGCAATGATAGCATGGGATAAAGTGTGTATGCCTAAAACATCAGGTGGACTTAATATTCTAAGCATTACTGTCTGGAATAGAGCAGCAGTTCTTAAACTACTATGGAATTTATGTCGCAAAAAGGACAATTTATGGGTGAAGAACCTCAGAAGTGAAGAAATTCCTTTAAACATGATCAATCATCTAAGAATTAAGCCATACACTAAATGCTTAAACGACTATCCGCAAATAGAATTTGGTAAATTGTTACATACTTGGTTAACAAAACCAGTGTGGGCAGCTCCTCCATCAATCATCTCACGAGTTCCTAATGTTGTATTACAACATTTGTAACATGGACATTGCATTTTATCTTCTTCTCTTGATCCTTGAAAAGCATAATCCAAAAAAAATTGCACCCCATCTAAATAGGCTTGGTCGACCCAATTATCAAGAGAAAGTTGCATCCATTTCTTACTAGGTGCCATAACCTTGGAGAACACATCAAAATTGATCAAGAAAATATAAACGGTAAGAAAAAACATAAAATGCACACAACTTGTGATTTTGTAACTAGTACATTAAGTTATCAAAATTAAATTCAATCTATTATTTACAACTTAAAATATTTTATTTACAGATGTTTTTGTAAATTTTAATGCATACGACTTACAATCTGTTATTTATAGTCATTTTGCTAAATTTGTCGAGCTTGAGTTTTACAAGAATGGAAGAATATGTGGTACAACTATAAGAATGTTTCTTCTTGAAAGATCTTGAGTTTGTAAAGTTTCAAACCCAAAGAGAACTATTATTGTATCTACCTTCTATATATGGAATCACATGAAGTATAATTGTAAGAACTCAGTTGCATCTTTAACCTTCTAAAAGATAATTACAATATGTTTTTACAACTTTTTTGATAAATTTGTGGTGATTGAGTTTGATAGGAATGGACAAATATATGGTGCAACTATAAGAATGTATATCTCAAAAGATATCAAGTTAGCTAAGTTTGAGTTAGCTAACTTTGAAACTCAAATGGAACTATCACTAATTCTACCATCTATGTACATCACCATATGAGGTAATTTGTATCAGTTTTGTTGCTTCTTACATCATTTGTGAGTTCGAGTTAATTGGATTGTAAGAAAATATGATCGATTCCTTAGACACACACAAAACAATATAATATGATCCATTTACAGTAGATAAATTCAATGATGCTTTTGCAATTACTAATTTATTTTAGTTAGATAGAAATCTTTTTAAGAATTAGTTGCACGTGGTTATATATTTGGATCAGTTTTAATAACTGCAGACACTTTCTGGCGTGCTCTGTTAGTCTTAAAAGGTAAACAATCGTTCACTTGTAATTACGAATATATTTCTCGAGTCGAATACAAATTCCTATATCTTCTCTCTAAACACTGTCCTAATGCATGACCTGTGAGTGCCTCTGTTTAAGAGTAGTTCATTGTTTTGTTTCTTTAGGAACATTCGTTTCTCTTAGGACTGATCCCCTTCATTTTTGGGATCTTATCACGCTACAAACTTTAATATACTTCAAAAAATTTACCAGCTAATCTCAGAGAAGAAAAGTAATTCAAACAAGTAGTGTAACTCAAACAAATCAAATATAGAGAAAAGAAAAAATCAGGTCACAAAAGAGGAGACTTAAGTTAAACTTGAACAAATAGAAAATAGCTAACAATACAGAAATTGCCAAGCACCTTTTCCCTGATTTTAAGCCAACCAGTCTTTTCCTTGGTCTAGTTAAAAGTGAGCCAGAGAAATACACCGAACATGGTAGGTTTCCTATTTTTAGATTCTAGAGTTACATTTTACACCACTTCCTTGCTCAAGCATTACTACTTATTCATTGGATGGCTAAAAGTTTGGAAAGATTAAATGGCTATTATATTCCCTGATCTCTAGCAACATTGTTGTTATTTTTTAATCTAGACTTGATTTTTTCAGTAGCATTTCATTGCTTAATAACATCACTATTCACATCATTGATGTGGTTTACAGAAGGAATCTTCAGTACAGATGGAATCTTGCAGTTTTTGGATGATAACAAGTTCCCCTTAACTACAGTACTTACTAAACATAACGTTGCTAGAGTTTACTCCAACACAAACAAACTTCAAGTAACTTTTGTGCTTAACTCATTGTACTTTATATCATCTTCTGTTTCCCAAAATATCTCACATCTCCATTTAGTTGTAATTCATATGCTCATGCACTTGTTAGTATTTTGATAATACAAAGACTTGCATTTCTCTAAGAAAGAAAAGTGAAGAAAACAAAGGTTGTTCTCCTGTATTATTGAAACAGTGTTAGTCTTTGATATTTGTGGACATTTTACCTTCACAAATATATGTTAAAACACCTACAATAAGAAGAGGAGACTACTAACAAAGTTCACTACAATTCTGAGCCTCTATAGTTGTTTGACTAGACTGGACTTAGCTTTTGCTGTTGGATATAGAGTTTGTAACAAACACTTTTATGAGGAAATCTTTTATCTCCAGCCAACGCACTATACAATGTATATCTAGTTCTTGCATTTTTTAAGCAGACTATAATCATGTACTAATGTGTGATAATTGTTGGATTTTTACGTATGTTTTAATGCCATATTGGTGTTGATAATTGTTGAGCTTGATGACTTCAAGACGTTGCAAGATAGTTCAAATCAAAAGTTTCTCTCTTGTCTGGATCTAGTAAACCAATTTTTTCTTCCTTTCTGGATTTGTGTAATTGACATCTGCCTTTCGATTGCAGATAATGTTCATATTTGTAGATATTAGAGAGGAAAATCTTGCAAAGCCCTTCCTAAGTATGGTTGGTCTAGAAGAATCAAAAGACTTTGTGGTTAGTTTTTCATGAAGTATTTTTCAACTTCTCGATATTAGCTATTTAAAGTTAATCAGCTTCAGGCCCAAACCAAACTATAATTTAATTCTTTAAGGATTGATCCCCTTCATTTTTGGGAGCATATCACACTACAAAACTTAATCTTCTTTAAGAAAACGATCAGTTGCTAGTCTAACAGAACAAGAGTTCAAAAAAGAAGAGATATAACTCGAACAACACAAACAACAAATCGACTTTACATAAGAAATAAAATCAACTCGTAGAAGTGGAGGAATACCTCAGATTCGAGTGAATAGAAGATAGAGATTGACTGGAAATCACTGCTACGCAGACCTCTGCTTTCTCTGTTCTGAGAAAACAGAAAGACCTGGGTTGCATTTCTTGTTAGGCAGACCAGTGCGTTTCCTGAGATCATTGTGAGGGAAGATTGTTGTTAGGGAAGATCATTGCTAGGGTTTTCTGATTTCACGATTACTTTCTTTTTTAACTTTTAGAATTTTGATCGATCAGTAGTACTAATCTTTTAGGCACCTAATTTTAGTGAAAAAATATGATTTTATTTTTCATTTCAGTTCTTGCCTTTCAATATATATTTCTCAAGACCCCTAAAATTTGATTTGGGACCAGTTACTACTTTTTCTAGAGACCAGATTTAGTACCTTCACAAAAACATGCAGAAATAAAGATCGAAATAAAATCTCGTCCCAATACATCTACTTTTAGAGACGAGATTATTGACTCATCCATAAATATTGGTCTTAAAAAAAGCTTTTTGTAGTGTATTATAGCTGACTAGAATTTGATGAGAGCACGGGAGGAGCATATATCACTCCCATTTCTACTACTGATCACACAACTATGTGAGAGGGTAGGAGTCCCTTTTCGGGTGTCTACAGATGTAAGGTTCAGATCTGCATCATCCAGTGACATCGAATGGATTAAGGCAGTGTTTGCGGGACAATGCAGCTCAGAGGAAGCTATAACCACCAGATTCTATACCCATTGTTAACCTCACTACCTTGGCATCAGAGGTTAGCACACCTGCTCCTTATGTGGAGCAGGTGGGTATTTCCACACCTTCCTCCCTACTTCTGTTACTGCTTTTGTACCTCCTATTACTAATATTGCGACTGATGTGAGTCCTCCGCCCCTCTCCTAATGCTCATCCCTCTTTTACCTAGGTGATGGTTTACAAGATGGGCAGCCTTGCCCGGTCAGGAGATGTTAGAGCTACCCGGGTTTAGATGGACATTCCCAAGATCATTGACCAGGCCATTCAGGTTCACTTGGCTCATTTGACTAAGATAGTGGTCAAGTGTGAGGAGGATATTAAGAGTCATACTCTGAGGCTGGATGGTCTTGCTTCTAGGATAGAGGCTCGGAGAAGGCCAAGGGTAGCTCTGGTGCACTAGAAACCATGACGGCTGAGATTGCTGCCCTGCAAGCGAAGGTGGTCTAATTACAGCCAATTGACATCTCTATGCTTTGGGAAAAGTTTCCCCTTCCATATGTACTGGTTTCTGAGCCTAAGGTTGATGTCCATAATGAGATTGTGGCTGAGGATGAGAGTGAGAAGACCGAGAAGGAGTTGGCCAAAGAGAGTGATGAGGAGGAGTTGCAGGTAATGAGCATGGGATTATTGAGACACTGACAGAGCTCTAGGAGACTAAGAAGGTCATTCTGCAGGTAGCCTTGAAGAGATCTCTTCAAGAAAATTAAAAGGTTGGGCCTAGTGGAGTCTTCTGAGACTCTCCCATACCTTCTACAGGTGCATCGGGCACTGATACCCAAATTGAGCCTTCATTTCTGCCTCCAGTGATATTTTTGTCGGGCATTAATGCCCCTCTTGAGGTTTCAGCACCCGAGACTCCAAATGAGAGTGTTCCACATGCATATCCTGTTAGGTGGACCCTTTATTTCAGCCTCCTAGTACTTTTTATTGGATTTTTAGTGAGGACACTGCATTATATTTTTGGGGGGGTGAGGGCCTTCGTGTTAATATTCCCATTTTGATTGTATATTTGTTTTTGACTTTTGAACATTTGTAGTAGTGTTTTTTGTTCATATTATATTTCTCTTTTGGTTTAAAGCTTGAATCTTTATTTTGTTTCATTCTCCCTTGACATTGATACCCCCCATGAGTTTAAATCGTAAAATGCTTGAAGTTTTCATTGATAACAATTTGAGGATCGATTGTGTTCAATATTTATGTCTTGAATAGTACTCATGATGAGCATGATGTATTGGATGCTCACTCTACGAGTCGCCGAGTGGCTTTTGCAAGCTCCAACTTCTCTTTTCTTCAGCTTTTCCAACTTTTTCGCTCCTTTTCTCTTCGTAATTACCTTGCCTTGACCTTAAGACTTCATTGCTGCATATTAACACATTAACATCAGTTATGTGCACAAAATAGGCATATAGGACACTAAATCATTGAATAATAAGCTCTAAATGAGTCAAAATTCCTTACTCATCAACACCCCCAACTTAAACTTTTGCTTGTCCTCAAGTAAAACAAAGATCAATCAAGTCAACAGGGATGTCTAGAAATAGTGCTCCTTGAGACTGAACATGAATGCACACTAGGTTTAATCTGCGCTTGCAATGTTCAATTTTACACTAAATGTTTCAAACTATGACTAGCTATCATCAATTAGAGTTCAAGCTCACAATGCTCACTTCAAAATGCAAATTCATGATCAACAAGAGTATTCGAATGGCCTCATATCAAGAATGATTTCATGCTCTTCACAAAGCCAATCAAGGAATACAATTTAAGGAATCAAAATCAACTCTCACACTCTCAAAGAGAAAAACATGCACAATTTTACCCATATGTTTTCCCGTATTTTCCAACCAACACAGATCACTCGGCTCATGCAAGATCAAAAAGGTGTTTCAATGCTTGTAAGTTGGTTGAGGGTATGTGTATGATCATTTTGGCTTAGTGACTTCTACCTTCATGAAGCATGGCTCAAAGTTCACTTTGTCTCCTTTTCTTTCATTATTTTCATCTTAACAACTCATCCTTGGCATATTCAAAGAACACAATAATTTTGGTATAGCTCATCGGATACCCCTTTTATTTCCACAACAATTTTATCATTTCTTTTTCTATTTTCATCGTTTCCTTCTCTTTTGTTTTTTTAATATGTAGGGGTTCCATCTTTTTCTTCAACACAATCTCCCAATGGTGAATTTCACGAGCTTCTTGCTCAATTTCTTTCCTCATTCGTACCACACCCCCAACTTAGGATTTTTGGCTACGTTGGCCAAACTAACCAATGCTTCACGAAGGATTTAGGTGGGGAGTACAATGTCATTTGTGTTCATATTTTATCCAAAAAAAAAGGTTAGGCTCAAATGGTGTCAAGCTAGGTTCACACACTCACAAAGTGGTCACAAAGGTATAGCAATTAGGCACTCTCAAAATTTATGCAAAAGATATTTTCTTTCATTCACCAAAATTAGTCAATTAGACCATTGGCGCAAGTTCTAGGTATCACCATGCACATATTTCAAGTAAACTCACCACACAAGGCATTCAACACAATTATCAATCATGACTCTACAAGTTAAGCTCGTGTGCAATGATTATTACAGGACTCACTTCGACAATCGACTAGTCACAATGAGATGCTAAGAGTTCACACATGACTTATGCAACACTAATAGCCTCGTTGGACTTATAGAAGCATATCGTTCATCAAAAGCACTATTCAAGTCATTAGTATTGATTGCAATAGACACTCAAATTTACAAGAGAACAGCAATCACAGACAATCACGCAATTAGGAGAGACACCAATGAAATAAAGCCACCATTCACATTCCATCAATGAGGAGGAGTTTGAACAAAAACAACAACACACAATATATCCAAAAGACAAAGTTAAAAAATACAACTAAATGAACAAAAAGGCTAGGTATAACAATACCTTCACCCCACTAAAATAACTACACAATGTCCTCAATGTGTACTAACCACTAAATGTACCGAAAGTAATGAAAATGGAGGGGGAGTAAAACTTCCCCCGTCAAGCTAGGACTTACGTGAACTCTGCACATATGGGAAGAACTTAATCTGGGCATCAGTGAACGACTTAACTCCAGCTCTGGAGGTCTCTGCAACTATCTCCATTGGGGGTTGAGATCTGCAAAAGCCAATCATGAAAGTTTTGTGAAGTGAAGCCTCTGTAGCCACCCGTACCAAATCACCCTTCAGGTCCTCTAAATCCTCTAACACTGCCTCTATCTCCTCCTCATTTGTCTCAAGTGTATCAAAATCTCCATCATCATCAGCTATAACAGCATATCCGGTCACAGTCGTCGGAGGGATCTTAGGAACATCTGGCATAATCACACTATGGTCCTCGAGAATGTCAATATTCCCCACAACATTGAGATATCGGTGGACTTCAGCTCATCCATATCACATCGTAGATCGGTAATATCAACCTTTAATGTTTTCACATCCGTAGAGCTATGGTCTAACATCTTCCATACCTCAACCCGAGTTATAAAGGTATCCAATGCTGCCCCGTGAGCCATGATCATCTCCGGCTATGCTCTCAACTCCCCTATTGAAAGGGAGACAATGTCACCGCTGTCGCATAGTCGATCATAGAAGGCACAGTGGCCTCAACCCTCGTGGCCCTCACATCAGCGAAATAGGCAAGATTGCCCATTTTATATATTTTTGACATGTATCAAAGGAGGACATGAAGAAGTATCAAGGGAAGGTGTAATAGAGGTGGAAGAGCTCTATATACCTGTCAGCTCAACTACCGGCATAGACTGAGTAACATCGGCCTCCATGGCCTTAACATCGACCATCGGAGAGGTGTCCACTTGAGCCTTTTTCCTCCTCTCCACTTCATCCTTCATGTACTTAACATCAACCCTATGAATGTCGGTCGATGATGTCGGAGTCACCTCTGTATCTGCCCTTTCCACAGAGGGAACAACAACTCAACAACACAGATCACTAATCAGCACTAAAAATGGTAATAAGGTTTGGTTTTGTTTTTCCCTCATCACCATCTCCTGAGAAATAACCGCCTCAAGATTTAGCTACTTCTGATCAAGAATACAGCCCAACAGTGCATCTTTAGGATGCCTGATCATTGATTCATTCTGAGAAGGCATTAGGGAGCTGGAGATAAATCCAAACCAATAACGAGTAGCAACATTTAAGTCCTTCTTTTCAATCACAGGTCCAACCTCTAGCAAGGGAGGTATGGCATCACTCAGCAACGTGTCACGACCCAAGCCTAGGGCCTAGACATGACATGGCGAATGAGGAACCCGAAGGAACCCCAAACAAGCCTCTCAAACTTGTCATCACACTTCATCAGTCGCGGAAGTACATTCAACATTAATTAACGGGAAATAGAGACTAAGGGCAAACCATTTCGAAATGACATCATAGAACAAGAGTCAAGCTCATTTACAAAATACTTGTCCAACGCACACCTCTACACACATAGATAAGTTTGTCACGACCCAAGCCTAGGGCCTAGACGTGACATGGCGAATGAGGAACCCGAAGGAACCCCAAACAAGCCTCTCAAACTTGTCATCACACTTCATCGGTCGCAGAAGTACATTCAACATTAATTAACGGGAAATAGGGACTAA
>JAJOOE010003215.1:0-19277 GCA_036250405.1 Solanum raphanifolium
TTATACTTCTTCTTAAATCAAGTTTGACTACTGATTATTCTAACTTGATGGTTGACAATATGGATACTGCCTGAAGAGGTGTTAGGGTGTGTTTGATAGAGAGGAATAATTTTTTTTTAGTTCTCAACAAAAATATTGAAAAACATACCCTAGCCCTTAACCATGAGCCATGAGGTCCCATATCTCACCCGTCCCTATATATTTTTGATTAATTTATGGAGTAAATAAATTTTCTTTTTTTTATTTACTTACGGAACATTAGAAAATAAGTAAGATATCAAATATTCTCCTTCATGCCAAACACATTTGTTTCCTTCTATTATTTTTTCTGTCAGCATCTAATTTCTTTGCCGATGAGTTAATGTTTTTAACTTTTTTACATTTCTACTGATTTTTTGAAATGAATACCCCTAGAATTAGGGGTGTTCACGATTTGGATAAAAACCGATCCAAACCGAAAAATCGAACAAAGCCGATAAAATAAAATCGATTTTATTTGGGTTTGGTTTGATTTGGTTTTAGATTTTTGAAAACCGATAGTATTTGGTTTGGTTATGGTTTTATTAAAAAAAACCGAAGAAATAATCGAACCGAACCGATGAATTATATACATATAATTTATTAATATACATACTTAATATATTGTTTTTATAAACAATTTTTAAGATCTTATACATATTTTCATTAAAATTTCTTTATAATTTACTTATTGAAAACAAAAAAGCCCAAGATGAAACATTTATCTTATTGATTTCATGTATAAGAACCCCTAACTCGTAAAAAATCATAAAAATCTTGAAAAACCCTTTTCAAATCCTAAAGCTAAAAAAACTCTAAACCTAAAAAATTCTACAAAAACTTAATCCCTAAACCTTAAAACCTTAAAACCTCTTAAGTAAAACACATAGACCTTACACCCTAAATCCTAAGAAACCCTAAATGCTAAACTCTATACCCAAAGACACCCTAAACCCTTCACCCTAATCCTTAGGGCTAAACCCTAAGAAACCCTAAACCTTAAGAAATAAAAAAAACCCTAAAAACATTTAAAACCCATAGACCCAAAACTTTTAAATACCCTATAAAAACCCTAAACTCTAAGAACCCCTTAATTGTAAAAACTCATAAAAATCCTAATCACCCTTTAAAACCCTAAGCCTAAAAATTCCTCTAAACCTAATAAAGCCCTAGAAAATCTTAAGCCCAAAACTCTATATCCAAAAAACCCTTAAATATACCAAACCCTAAGAAATCTTAAATGCTAAATCATATACCTTAAGAAACTCTAAAATCCTTAACTCTAAACCATAGGGCTAAACCCAAAACCCCAAACCATATGAAACACAAAGAAAACCTAAACCCTAAAATCCATCAAAACCCCTAAAACTATGTCACGCCTCAAATCCAATTAAGACGAACATGCACTCGATACCCTAAAGGCCCGAGAGAACCAACATGTAACCTATGCTTACTATGGATGTAACTATGACAATCTTGTAACAAGTTCACATAGGATGCAACGATACGAACTAACATAATTAGACCAAAAACTTATATACAAGACTTGGCCGTTGAGGCCACAACTTGTTGAGACGCAACTGAACCATATACATAAGTCTACAAAGCCTCTAAAAGATAGAAATCCTTAGAGTAGGTCGGGACAGACCCCACCTTACCCTTAACTAAGATACAATACCAAAATGAATCTACCAAGGACTCAGTAAAGCTCTGAAGCAACCTGGAGCTCACCAAAAGTAGCTGAGTGTCGTATGCTCCTATTGAGGAGGTCAACTAGCTGGAGTACATGTGCCTGCAGCATGAAATGCAGCGTCCCTCGCAAGGGACGTCAGTACGAAAAAAATGTACTGAATATGTAAGGTAATAACATATATAAAATAAGAGTTCAAATAAAACCAAGTATCAATATATTTGTGCATAAATCAGAACAGAAGACCACCTCTGTTAACTCTTGTGGGATCATGTATGTTACATTCTTGTCTTTACCTTTCTGTGTGTTATGATCTTTAAAAGGCATGTGATATGAATGACCAGTTGATCAGTGGTAGAAGAGGATGACCCATGCTAGGCATTTTAATCCTTGGGATGCGGTCCTCATAATTACACAAATTGGGATAGGCCCATGCTAGGCTTACACCCCTGAGCTGCCACCCTTAATTATACATATTGCTTTACTTAAATTCTTTAATCTTTGAGATTGCTGTTTTGGTGGTAATAATCATTTTTGATATTTGGAACTATGGACCAGTAGTAGAAGACATGAAAATAATACTTCAAGGCAGTAACAATGACACAAGGAGCTATGTAACATCAATGCATTACTTGTGAGCTTAAATGATACAATTAACTTCAACTGACTATAGAGTACTGAACGTATAATTAAGTAATTCTATACAGTTAGGAGAGGGGAAAATATTGTTAGCTATTTGGATATCGTACGCTGCCACTATGTTTCCTTTACTAGGAATAGAACTTAGGAAATTCACTTATTGATATTAATCGCAAGCATCAGATTTCATACCAAGGAATATGGAATCGAACAGCCCTACATACCTTATTTTCTGACTAATACAACTGTCACGATTTAGCCTCCCTTCTTGGGTGCTAATCTACAATATAAGTCATGATTAAGCTGATGTTAGCAGCTAATCACATTAAGGCCCAAAAAAAACAATAGCTAAACACTTGACGGAAAATAGGCCCATACAACCCTTACACAAATAGTGAACCACCACACCCTTCTTCTATACATTAATACAACTTCATACATCCTTTGCCAAGATACTCAAACTTCCCCCAACAACAATATACATAAGGCAGCCACTATAAATCCCTAAAAATCGTTCAGCATAAAAGGAGAATATTGACTCAAGGATTTATCACCATCCATTAGTTCTTGATAAATATATACAAAATTCTCCACCTCCAAACTTGTATTTAAGAAGAGGCAAGAATGGGCAGTAGTCTTAAGAAATCTGAAAATTTTGCAAGTGAAAAATGGAGCAAAAGATCTGATCTTTATCCCTTTAAAAGGGAGGTGTAGTGGCTGACTTTCTTGGCCAATTTTAGGCCATATATTGCCAAGTAGGTGACCCACCTACTTGGCCTTTTAACTTTGGCCTTTTTGGACTTAAGACTATTGGGCCTTAGCTGTCCATTTTCCCTTATTCTTCTACTCAACTTGGGCCAGATTAATGCAAGTAGGTGGTAGTGCACTTGGCCCAATTACATGGTCAAAAAAAAAAAAAAATAGTCTTAGTAGGTGATGCACCTACTTGGTCCTTTGCACTGGTCAATAAGTCAAAGTAGGTGATGCACCTACTAGCTTAGTTAAGTCAAGCAAGCAACTCACTTATTTTATTCCATTTTCTAAATATTAATCTCTTTTTCTTCAACTTAGCACTTAACTTTCAACTTTAAGCTCAATTACCACCTTACTACCTCTAGTGTAAATACTTCCATCGGAGTTAACTTGCAGTACACATGCTAAAATGTGAAAGGCGTTACATCACCTTCCAAGCGAGTTTAAACCAACACTAATCATATAAGAAGCACAGTCCTTCACCTATAATATAAGGCTTTGTCAAGTATCACATGAATAGAACTACCATACGCAGAATACAGGTTGTTACAAACTATAATACCCTGGAAAAAAAATAAATCCCTTTAAAACCCTAAGCCCTAAAAAAACCCTAAACTTAAAATCCTACGCCCTAAATCTTACGTAACCCTAATTCTTAAGAAAACCAAATTTCTTAAAAAAACCTAAGAAACCATAAAATATTTCAAAACCTTAATCATAAAACTCATAAACCTAAAAAAAATAATAAACCCTAAAAAACTCTTAACCTAAAATCTAAAACCATAAAACTTAAACCCTATACCTTAGGGCCTAAACCCTAAACCCAAAACCTTTGGCCTTAGCCCTAAACATAAAGAAACCCTAAAAAAAATACTTAAAATCCCTAAAAACCTTTTAAAACCCTAAACCTAAAATATACTTAAGAAATCATAAGCCCTTATAAACCCTAAAAAAACTCAAAAAAATAAAATTAAACCTTTACCCTAAGTCCGAAACCTTAAACCAAGAAACCCTAAGAAACTCTAAACTTTCAACCCTTATAAACCCTAAGAAACCTTATACCTAAGAAACCCTAATACATTAAACCCTATGAAACCTTAAAAACCTTTAAAAAAACTCTAAACCTAAAATCTCTAAAAAAAAAAAATACCTTTTAACACCCTTAGAAATCTTAAACCTAAAAAAACCTAAAAAACAGTAAGCCCTACCCCATAATTTACCCTAAAAATTATTATTTTTAAATCCTAAACCCTCTGAAACCTTACCCTAAGAAAACCTAAACCCTAAAAATCACTAAGAAAACCTAAACCCTAAAAAACCTAAAAAAAAAAAGAACTTTAAGACCCCTTAACCTAAGGAACCCTAAATCCCAAAACCACCATAAGAAAACCCCAAATCCTATACCCTAAAAAGCACTAAGAAACCTTAAACCCTAAAAAACAACAAAAAAAACTTTAAAAACTCTAAACCTAAAAAACCTCTAAAAAATCTTAAACCTAACAAACCTAAATCCTAAACCCTAGAAAAACCCTAAACCATACAATTCACTTAGAAAACCTAAACCCTAAAAAACCTAAAGAAAAAAACTTTAAAACCCCTAAACCTAAGGAACCCTAAATCCCAAATTCTAAACCTTGAACCCTAAACCCTAAGAAACCCTAAATCGTAAATTCTTAAAAACCATAAGCCCAAAACCCTAACCCTAAGAAAACCCCAAACCCTAAACCCAATAAAAGTACTAAGAAACCATAAACCCTAAAAAACAACAAAAAAATCTTTAAAAACTCTAAACCTCAAAAACCTCTAAAAAATCTTAAACCTGACAAACCTAAATCCTAAACCCTAGAAAAACCCTAAACCTAAAACCCAAAACCCTACACCCTAAATGACCCAAATAAACATAGGAGACCTTAAATGTTAAACTCAAACCCTAAGAAACCTAAACCCTAAACCTTAGGGATAAATCCCCAACCCTAATGTCACATCCCAAATCCTATTAAGATGGACAGACACCCGATGCCCTCTATGCCCGAGAGAACCAACATGTAACCTGTGCTTACTATGCATATAACTATGACAATCTTGTGACAAGTTCACATATGATGTAGCGATATGAACCAACATAAGTTGACCCAAAACTTAGATACAAGAATTGGCTGTTGAGGCCACAACTTGTTAAGACGCAACTGAACCACAAACATAAGTCTACAAAGCCTCTAAATGATAGAAAACCTAAGAGTAGGTCGGGACAGACCCCGCCTTACTCTTAAATACGATACAATACCCAAAATGAATCTACCAAAGACTCAGTAAAGCTCCGAATCAATTTGGAACTTACCAAAAGTAGTTGAGAATCGTGTGATCCTACCGAGGAGGTCTACTAGTTGAAGTACCTGTACCTGCAGCATGAAATGCAGCGTCCCCCGCGAGGGATGTCAGTACGAGAAAATGTATTGAATATTTAAGGCAATAACATATATAAAATAAGGGTTCGAATGAAACCAAGTATTAATATATGTGTGCATAAATCAGAACAGAAGACCACCTTTGTTAACTCTTGTGGGATCATGTATGTCACATTCTTGTCTTTACCTTTCTGTGTGTTATGATCTTTATAAGGCATGTGATACGAATGACCAGCTGATCAGTGGTAGAAAAGGATGACCCATGCTAGGCATTTTAACCCCTGGGATGCGGTTTTCATAATCACAAAAATTAAGATTGTCCCATGCTAGGCTTACGCCCCTAAGCTGCCACCCTTCTATACCGATTGGGATCGGCCCATGCTAGGCTTTCGCCCCTGAGCTGCCACCCTTAATTATACAGATTTCTTTACTTAGATTCTTTAATCTTTGAGATTGTTGTTTTAGTGGTCATAATCATTTTTTATATTTGGAACTACAGACCAGTAGTGGAAGACATGAAAATAATACTTCAAGGCAGTAACAATGATATAAGGAGCTATGTAACATCAATGCATTACTTGTGAGCTTAAATGACACAATTGACTTCAATTGACTAAGAGGAGGATTCACCAAACTTGCTTTAGCAAATACCATTTCAATACCAGCACATAGGAGGATAATTACACAAGTATAGAGTACTAAACATATAATGAAGTAATTCAATACACTAAGGAGAGGGGGAAAATATTGTTAGCTATTTGGAGATCATATGCTGCCACTATGTTTCCTTTACTAGGAATAGAACATAGGAAATTCACTTATTGATTAATAATCTCAAGTATCAAATTTTATACCGAAGAATATTGCATCGAATAGCCTTACATACCTTATCTTCTGATCAATACAACTATCACATTCAACCTCTCCTTTCAAGTTTTAATCTACAATATAAGTCATGATAAATTTAAATTAGCAGCTATCACACCGTGAGCCTTGTAAAACAGTAGCTAAATTTGACAGATAATGAGACCATAGAGCCCTTAAAACAATGTGTATCACCACACCCTTCTTCTCTGCCCAATACATACTTTACATATCCTTTTCCAAGATTACCCAAACTGCACCAACAATAATACACATAAAACAGCCTCAAGTATTCATTATCATACAACCAATTATTGAACTCACCACCTCCTTGAGTTCTTTATGATAGCACACCCATAATTCCTCACTCAAACTCATACATAAGGAGGAAGAAAATGGAGCAGTCACCTTACCTCAATTTCTGCAACTTCTCCTTATAGCTTTAATTCCTCTAGAACTTCAACTTCCTTTCACACTTAAACCAAAAAAGAATAGAAAAGTATCTTAATAACCAAGGAAGTAAGCAGTAGCTTCTAAAACTATTATGCCTTTATACCTATACTTGAGCATTAATAACATGTTTTCCTAATCATCCTTGGGAGAATTAAGCTAAATCTATAAGTGTTTTCACTTACCTTATCTTGCAGAGATGAGGGTTTCTTCAAGAACCCTAGAGGAACTTTAAGGCTGCTATTTAATCCTTAAGAGAAAAGAGAGAAAAAGAGCTGGAGCTAATCCTCAATAATGTGTGTTAAAATAAGTGAGAATAGCAGCCAATATATCTTTATATTGAGCTTTCTTCACCTTTAAGAATATCCACCAGAAAGCTTCATTTTCAGCCACTAATTGGTCAAGTAGGTGATGCACCTGCTTATGTATATCAAGCAGCTCAAAAGGTCAAACTAGGTGATGCACCTACTAGCTTTCACTTGGGCTTAAATATATTGGGCCTTGGCAGATTTGGCTGCTAGGCTTAAATTTCATTTTCCTTTTATTTAACTTTGTTTGGGCCTCAAGTGAGTCCATTAGCAAAGGCCCAATCTAATCCATAAACCTTGGCCTTTTTAACTAGATCCATATAGTTCAAGTAGGTGATGCACCTACTGGGTCCTTTGGATTGGTCAATAAGTCAAAGTAGGTGATGCACCTACTTGTCACCTACTAGCTTAGTTAAGTCAAGCAAGCAGCTCACTTATTTTATTCCATTTTCTAAATGTTAATCCCTTTTACTTTAACTTAGCACTTAACTTTACACTTTAAGCTCAATTACCACCTTACTGTCTCGAGTTTAAGTACTCCCGTTAGAGTTAACTATACACATACTGAAACGTGCAAGGCTGACATCACCTTCCGAGCTAGTTTAAACCAATGCTAATCATATAAGAAATGTGGTCCCTCACCTATACTATACGGCTATGCCAAGTATCACAAGAATAGAACAAGCATATGCATAATACGGGCTGTTACATCCTCCCCCCCTAAAACATTCGTCCTCGAATGCTAGCATGGTTATCCATCGCAAACAAGTGCAAGCCTAATATAGTACTACTATTAATCACATTGAACATATAAGCTTATACTTACTTGTTAACGCCTTAACTCAACATTTTCATCTTCCTCATCGGTCTGGAAGAGATGGCGATACTTCAATTTCATTGCTTCTTCCGCTTCCCATGTAACTTCTTCTACTTGTTGGTTCCTCCATAATACTTTTACAGAAGCTACTTCTTTATTCCTTAACTTCCTAACTTGTCGATCCAGAATAGCAATGGGTACTTCTTCATAAGTGAGATCTCTCGTAACTTGTACATCTTCAGTATGCGTAATACGTCGGTCACCTACGCATTTTTGAAGCATTGAGACATGAAACACCGGATGAACGGTTGAAAGTTTTTGAGATAGCTCTAACTCATACGCAACTTAGCCAATTATTCGGATAATCTTATATGGCCCTATGTAGCGTGGACTCAACTTTCCCTTTTTACCAAACCTCATTACCCCTTTCATCGGTGACACCTTCAAGAACACCCAATCTCCTATGGAAAATTCTAGTCCTCTCCTTCTAACATCCGCATATGATTTATGTCAACTTTGAGCTATTTCTAGCCGATGTTGTATCACCTTGACTTTTTCCATAGCTTGATGAACAAGGTCTGGCCCAAATAAGGCAGTTTCACCTGTTTCAAACCAGCCAATTGGGGATCTACATTTTCTACCATATAAAGCTTCATAAGCTGCCATTTTAATACTTGAATGGTAGCTATTGTTATAAGCGAATTCAATAAGCGGTAGATGATCATCCCAACTACCCTTGAAGTCTAATATACAAGCTCGCAGCATATCCTCAAGTGTTTGAATTGTACTCTCTGCCTGACCGTTTATCTGGGGTGAAAGGCTGTACATAAATTCACTTGTGTTCCCAAACTCTTCCGAAATGATTTACAAAAATTTGCAGTGAATTGAGCTCCTCTATAAGATATTATAGAGATTGGCACTCCATGTAGTTGAACTATCTCTTTAATATACAACCTTGCATACTCTTCAGCTATATCAGTAGTCTTCACCGGCAAAAAGTGTGATGTTTTGGTGAGTGTGTCAACTATTACCCACATGGAGTCAAACTTCCTAAATGAGCAAGGCAAACCAGTGACAAAATCCACGTTGATCATGTCCCACATCCAAATTGGAAGTTCTATACACTGCATATAACCTCCGGGCTTTTGGTGCTCTACTTTTACTTGTTGACAATTTGGACATTGAGCTACGAATTCCGCAATTTTCTTCTTCATGTCCCCCCACCAATACATTCCCTTCAAGTCATGATACATATTAGTTGACCCCGGATGGATAGAATATCTCGAATGATGTGCTTCCATCATAATCCTCTTTCTCAGTTCATCTACGTTAGGTACACACAATCTGTTTTGACACCGAAGTACTCCCTCTTGCGTAAGTTCCAATGCCTTTGTCATACCCTGCTGTACATTCTCCTTAAGCTGTAATAGAATAGGATCAGTGTACTGCTTCTCTTTCACTTCCACTACTAATGAGGATTCTGCCACATTTTGAACAACAACCCCTTTGTCTGGAGATTCAAGAAGGCGAACCCCCAAGCTAGCTAGTTGGCATAGATTCTTAGTTCTTCTTTGTTTTTCCATAGACTGCCCATAAGTGCTTGCCATTATTTTATGACTTAAAGCACCAGCTACTATATTGGCTTTACCGGGATGATACAAGATATCAATGTCATAATCTTTTAATAGCTCCAGCCATCTTCGTTGCTTCAGATTTAGGTCCTTTTGCTTAAAGATATATTGCAAACTCTTGTGATTAGTGTATATGTCAACATGAACTCCATACAAGTAGTGGCGCAATATTTTCAAAGCAAACACAACTGCTGCTAGCTCTAGATCATGGTTTGGATAATTTTTGTCATGTGGCCGCAACTGCTTTGATCCATAAGCTATTACTTTACCATGTTGCATCAATACACAACCTAAGCCCACTCCCGAAGTATCCCAATACACTGCATTGCCTTCCGTGCCTTTTGGAAGTACCAATACAAGTGTAGAAGTTAATTTATTCTTCAGCTCTTGGAAACTTCTTTCACATTCATCACTCCACTGAAACTTCATTTCTTTGTGTGTTAGCTTTTTTAAGGGTGCAGCAATGGAAGAGAATCCTTCAACGAACCTTGTTCAATAACCTGCCAATCCAAGAAAACTACGGATCTCTGTAGGCGTTGTAGGTCTTGGCCAGTTTTCCCCGGCTTCTATCTTCTGGTTGTCAACCCTTATTCCTTCATCAGATACAATATGACCTAAGAATGTAAGAGATTTCAACCAGAACTCACATTTAGAGAACTTTGCATACAACTTACGATCACGAAGAATTTGTAAAACCTGCGGCAGGTGATTAACATGGTCCTCTTCCGATCTTGAATACACCAAAATGTCATTTATGAATACTATCACGAACACATCTAAACATGGCTTGAACACCCTATTCATCAAATCCATAAAAGTTGCTGGTGCGTTTGTTAGTCCGAATGACATGACTAAAAATTCAAAATGACCATACTGTGTTCGAAAAGCTATCTTGGGTATATCTTTGTCTTTGACCCTCACTTGGTGATAACCCGACCTCAGGTCGATCTTTGAAAAACACCTAGCACCTTGTAATTGATCAAACAAATCATCAATTCTAGGGAGGGGATATTTGTTCTTAATCGTTACCTTATTCAACTGTCGGTAGTCGATACACATTCTTAACGAGCCATCTTTCTTGCGTACAAACAAAACTGGTGTCCCCCATGGGGACATACTAGGCCTTATGAATCCTTTTTCTAGTAAGTCTTTTAATTGCTCCTTCAACTCCCATAATTCTGTCGGGGCCATTCTATATGGAGGGGTGGAGATAAGTTGAGTATCTGGAATCACATCAATGCCAAACTCTACTTCTCGTTCTGGGGGTAAACCTGGAAGATCTTCAGGAAATACATCAGGAAACTCATTCACTACCGGAATGGATTGAAGAGTTGGTGACTCCACATCTCTGTTTTTCACTCTCACAAGATGTCATATGTATCCTTTGGACATCATCTTCTTTGCCTTAAGATAAGAAATAAATTTACCTCTTGGTGCCCCAATATTACCTTCCATTCAAGGACTACCTCTTTTGGAAAATGGAAATGCACCATCTTAGTTCGGCAATCAAATGTGGCATAACATGAAGCTAACCAATCCATACCCATTATAACATCAAAATCTACCATTTCTAGCTCAACAAGGTTAGCCAATGTATCACGATCACAAACAGTTACAATACAATGATAAACCTTTCTAGCTATAATAGACTCACCAATCGGTGTAGACACTTCAAATGGCTTCACTAATAATTCTGATGTTCTTTTGAACTTTTCAGCAATCAGTGGAGTAACATATGATAGTGTAGACCCCGGATCAATTAATGCATATACAATATGTGAAAAGATGGACAATGTACCTGTAACCACATCCGGCGAGGCTTCTAAATTTTGTCGATCCCCTAGAGCGTATGTGTGATTCTGAACTCCACTAAAACTAGTTGCTCCCCTAGATCCTCTACCACGACCAGTAGGCATCTGTCCCCTACCCAAAGAAGGTGTTGATGATGATGATGCAACAACTGATCTAGTAGGTTGTTCCACACCACCCACACCCCTATGAGGGCAATTTCTCATCAGATGACCCGGTATACCACACCAAAAACAAACATTTGTCCCAAACCTACATGCACCTAGATGATTCCTTCCACATTGTTTACAAGACTGTCGAGGAGGTCTTGATTGGCTCATACTTCCCTGCTCTTAGTACCTCGCTGTTCATGAACCTTGGCTTTCACCGCTTTGCCCAAACTGATTTCCCCTAGACTCTTGAATCTAAGGTGGGGCACTAGATGTAGAATAGGAAGATGAAGGCCTAGGCGGTTTGTTAAAGAACCAAGGCCTAAACTCTCCTTGGGATGGTGTAAACTGCCCCATGGATCTGGCCATCTTAGAATGCCCTGTTTCTGACTCTTGTGTCCTTTTTCTTTACCTTTGATCCTCTAACTTTTGTGCAAAAGCTTGCATCCTTGCTATATCCATATCTTTATTCAACGAAGCAATGGTACAGTCTCTAACCATATATGAATCTAATCTATCCATAAATCGATGAACTTTATCCTCCATAGTAGCTACTACATTAGGAGCATACCTGGCCAAGGAATTAAATTTGAGACTGTACTCTCTCACACGCATACTTCATTGGTAGAGATTTAAGAACTGATCTGTACGGGCCTCTCAGATCTCCAATGGTAGATAATGGTCAAGGAATTCCTTTTTGAACTCTTTCCACGTAGCTAAAGGTGCAACTGTTCCCCTAGATTGCCTCCAAGCTTCATACCACAATATAGAGACACCCTTTAATCATATGCTGCTAGCTCAAGTGCTTCTTTACCACTTACATGCATAACATCCAAAGTGCGTTGGATTTGATCTATAAAGTCCAGTGGATCTTCATTAGGATCTGACCCGGTGAACGATGGAGGGTCCAAATTAAGGAAGTCACGTATCCGCGTGCCAGCTGCTCTGTCTACACCACTAGTACCTGCAATGGACCTTCTTGCCTTTGGCCGTGGCTAGCAACTATACGAGTCAATAATTGGACTGCATTCCTCAAATCTTGCTCGGTAGCATTAATAGTAGGTTCTTAAGGTGCAGCTTCCCTCCTTAGATCTTCTGGAGATGGGGGTGGGGGAAGTCTGTAATAGAAACTCATCTTGAGCCTCACTTTGAATAGCTTGATTAGGTGGTGGTTGGCTGGTCCCTTCTTGGCTAGCCACCTCTACTCGTTTACCTGTACTTTTACTCCTTCTCGTAACTGGCATCTTTGCTATAATAAAGCAATTCAGAAGTTAGATATGATTCACCTACAACATTGGTTCTATCACACGATCTAAGAAATGAAAGAAAAGAAACAACTCCTACATGTCTCATAACCTCCTGTTTATAAATATGGTGCACAACACACCCATAAGCAAGACTCTACACAGACACGGCTTTGTAGACTCCCTAGGATGACTTGCTTTGATACCACTTTTGTCACGCCTCACATTTCATTAAGACGGACAGGCATCCGATGCCCTAAAGGCCCGAGAGAACTAGCATGTAACATGTGCTTAACTATGCATATAACTATGACAATCTTGTGACAAGTTCACGTAGGATGCAGTGATACGAACCAACATAAGTAGACCTAAAACTTATATACATGACTTGGGCGCTGAGACCACAACTTGTTTAAGATGCAACTGAACCATATACATAAGTCTACAAAGCCTCTAAAAGATAGGAAACCTTAGAGTAGGTCGGGACAGACCCCGCCTTACTCTTAACTACGATACAATACCAAAATGAATCTACCAAAGACTCAGTAAAACTCCAAATCAATCTGGAGCTCACCAAAAGTAGCTGAGTGACGTGTGCTCCTACTAAGGAGGTCTAGTAGCTGAAGTACATGTGCCTGCAACATGAAATGCAACATCCCCCCCACGAGGGACACCAGTACGAGTAAATATACTAAATATGTAAGGCATTAACATATATAAATAAGAGTTCGAATGAAATCGAGTGTCAATACATATGTGCATAAATCAGAACAGAAGACCACCTTTGTTAACTCTTGAGGGATCATGTATGCTACATTCTTGTCTTTACCTTTCTATGTGTTATGATCTTTATAAGGCATGTGAGACGAATGACCAACTGATCAGTGGTAGAAGAGGATGACCCATGCTAGGCAGTTTAACCCCTGGGATGCGGTCCTCATAATTACACAAATTGGGATCGGCCCATGCTAGGCTTTCGCCTCTGAGCTGCCACCCATAATTATACAAATTGCTTTACTTAGACTCTTTAATCTTTGAGATTGTTGTTTTGGTGGTCATAATCATTTTTTATATTTGGAATTACAGACCAGTAGTAGAAGACATGAAAATAATACTTCAAGGCAGTAACAATAACCTAAGGAGTTATGCCACATCAATGAATTACTGGTGAGCTTAAATGACACAATTGATTTCAACTTACTAAGAAGAGGATTCACCAAACTTGCTTTTGCAAATACCATTTCTATACCAGCACATAGGAGGATAATTACACAAGTATAGAGTGGTGAACATATAATGAAGTAATTCTATACACTAAAGGGAGGGGGAAATATTGTCAGCTATTTGAAGATCGTACGCTGCCACTATATTTCATTTGCTAGGAATAGAACTTGGGAAATTCCCTCATTGATATTGATTGCATATATCATATTTCATAACGAAGAATATTGAATCGAATAGCCTTACATACCTTATTCTCTGACCAATATAACTATCACAATTCAGACTCCCTTTTTTGGTGTTAATCTGTAAGTCATAATAAACTAATATTAGCAGCTATCACACCTAAGCCTCGTAAAATAGTAACTAACTTCGACTGGTAATGACCCCATACACTCCTTAAATAATGTGTATCACCACACCCTCCTTCTCTGCCCAATACATACATTATATATCCTTTTCCAAGATTATCGAAACTGCACCAACAACAATACACATAAAACAGCCTCAAGTATTCATTATCATACAACCAATTATTGAACACACCACCCCCTTGAGTTCTTTATGACAGCACACCCATAATTCCTCACTCAAACTCATACATAAGGAGGAAGAAAATGGAGCAGTCACCTTACCTCAATTTTTGCAACTTCTCCTTATAACTTGAATTCCTCTAGAACTTCAACTTACCTTCACACTTAAACCAAAGAAGAAGAGAAAAGTATCTTAATAACCAAGGAAGTGAGCAGTAGCTTCTGGAAATATTATGCCTTTATACCTATACTTGAGCATGAATAACATGTATTCCTAATCATCCATGGGAGAATTAAGCTAAATCCATAAGTCTTTTCACTTACCTTGTCTTGCAGAGATGAGGGTTTCTTCAAGAACCCTAGAAGAAATTTAAGGCTGTTGTTTAATCCTTAAGAGAAAAGAGAGAGAAAGAGCTGGAGCTAATCCTCAATAATGTGTGTTAAAATGAGTGAGAATAGTAGCCAATATATCTTTATATTGAGCTTTCTTTACCTTTAAGAATATCCACTTGAAAGCTTAATTTTCAGCCACTAATTGGTCAAGTATGTGATGCACCTGCTTATAGTGGGCAGCTCAAAAAGGTCAAACTAGGTGATGCACTTACTAGCTTTCATTTGGGCTTAAATATATTGGGCCTTGGCAGATTTGGCTGCTGGGCTTTTATTTCATTTTGTTTTATTTAACATTGTTTGGGCCTCAAGTGAGTCCTTTAGCATAGGCCCAAATTTGATCCATAAACCTTGGCCTTTTTAACTAGATCCATATAGCTCAAGTAGGTGACGCACCTACTTGGTTCTTTGGACTGGTCAATAAGTCAAATTAGGTGATGCACCTACTTGTCACCTACTAGCTTAGTTAAGTCAAGCAAGCAGCTCACCTATTTTATTCCATTCTCTAATTATTAATCTCTTTTTCTTTAACTTAGCACTAAACTTTCAACTTTAAGCTCAATTTGACCTTCCCGTCTCGAGTTTAAATACTTCCGTTGGAGTTATAACTCGCAGTACACATATTGCAACGTGCAAGGCATCACATCACCTTTTGAGCTAGTTTAAATCAACGCTAATCATACAAGAAATATGGTCCGTCACCTATACTATAAGGCTATGTCAAGTATCACAAGAATAGAATAAGCATATGCATAATACGGGCTGTTACACCTAAGCCTTATGAAACTCTAAGAAGCCCTAAACCCTAAGAAATCCTAAATCTTAAGAGAAACTAAACACTAAAAACTCTAAAACTAAAAATCCCGAAAACAAACCTTAAAAACCATAAAAAAATCATTAATTGAAAACCCTAAGCCCTAAGCCCTTAGAACTCCTAAACCGAAACAATAATGATCCTAAAAATTTTTTTAAACTCCAAGATTGAAAAAAACTCGGAATCTAAAAAAATCCTAGGAAAACTTAAGCTCTCAACCCTAACCTAAAAACACTTCACCAAATACCTAAACTCTTATTCATCATGTTCAGATTATGTCATTGTTCAATACTATTCAGTTATACATATTTGGCCTAAACCTTTGGCCTTAACCCTAAACATAACGAAACCAAAAAAAAAAAAATACTTAAGATCCCTAAAAATCTTTTAAAACCCTAAACCTAAAAAACACTTAAGAAATCATAAGCCCTTATAAGCCCTAAAAAAACTCAAAAAATAATAATTCAAACCTAAAACCCTAAGCCCTAAACCCTAAACCAAGAAACCCTAAGAAACACTAAACCCTAAGAAACTCTAAACTGTCAACCCTTATAAACCCTAATACCCTAAAACCTAAGATCCTAAACCCTAAGAAACCTTATACCTAAGAAACCCTAATACACTAAACCCTATGAAACCTAAGAACTCTAAAAAAAAAAATCTTTTAAAACCCCTAGAAATCTTAAACCTAAAAAAACCTAAAAAATAGTAAGCCATCCCATAATTTACCCTTAAAAATTATTTTTAAAAAAACCTTAATCCCTATGAAACCCTAAACCCTAAAAATCACTAAGCAAACCTAAACACTAAAAAACCTAAAAAACAAAAACTTTAAAACCCCTAAACCTAAGGAACCCTAAATCCAAGACTCCTAAACAGTAAAAACAATAATGATCCTAATTTTTTAAAAAAAATCCTAAATCGACAAAAACTCTTATCCTATCATGCATGCTCAATACCTTTCTATTACTGACACATACTCTACGCTACATCATCTCGTGATGTAGGTTCAGGTCCTCATCATTAAGATTACGCGGAGATCGATTCTCAATTCGTATTCAGCAATATCAGTGGTGAGTCCTCGTTCTTCGAGGACGATTAACATGTTTTATACTCAGTCTTTCATTTTAGTTTAAGTTTTACTAGAATGATTTGGGGGAATGTCCCAGCTTCTCTAGTCAATTAGAGTCTTTTATTCAGACATTGTTTTTTTCACTCCCCGAGGTTACTCCCTTGACGTAACACTGGACCTAGGATCACGAGTGACCCCAATCTAACCTTGAGTTGGCATATCATGAGCATATTAGATTAACACCTTAAAAAACCTTTAAAAGCCTATACCTAAAAAATCTGAAACCCCTAAGAAACCCTAAATCATAAACCCTAAATCCTAAGAAACACTAAACCCTAAACCTTAGGGAAACCCCTAAGAAACCCTAAATCATAAACACTAAACCCTAAGAAACACTAAATCCTAAACCTTAAGGAAACCCCTAAACCCCAAGACTTATGAAACACCAGCAAACCCTAAAAACACTTTAAAAACCACTAAACCAAAAAAAACCCTTAAAACCCCTAACCCCTAAAAAACCCTAAATCTAAAATCATAAACCCTAAACCCAAAGAAACCCTAAGCCCTAAGAACCCTTAAATCGTAAAAATCTTACCCGCACATCCAGTCGCATCCCTTATCATAACATACATAAAACAATCCTTAAACATAATAATTTAACATAAGAAATATGAATCATGGTTTCTAATCACCAACACTTGAAGAGTTAACATTACTTTTAAGGTGCTCAAACAAACTCATGACTGAAGTTAGAGGACTCCCCTCCATGGCTGTCCCAACATGCACTAATCACCAGAACATCCTCCCAATATTACACCATGTAAAAGTAACAATTTCCAACTCACTAACACATACCAAGTGTCCTAATTAAATCAAGCGCATGAGGGAGAAAATTGCAGTAGCTTACCTTGCTGGACAGAACTATCACTTGCTAAGACTTGGATTCTTCAAGGTAAAGGTTGTCCTCCTTAACTTGTCTTAATTTATACCTTCCAATAGCTTGAACTCTCTAATATTCAAGAACCTAAGGTATTTAATGGCTACTGTCTGAGGCTAAGAGAGAGAAGAGAGAAAGCTCTAGAAATCAGATTTTTGGCAAAGTAAAAATGGTTGGAAAAAGCTGATATCAATCCCTTTTAAAGGGACCTACTTTGGCTGACTTTCTCACTCATTTTGGGCCATGATTTTTCAAGTAGGTGACCCACCTACTTGGACTTTTCATTTGGGCCTTTTGCCACATTTCTTGTACTTCTTTTGCAGCCAAACACGTGTCTTTAATTTGGGCCACACATTTAAGTAGGTGATGCCACCTACTTTTCTATTCAAATTATTTCTTGTGGGCTTGGAAAGATTGGGCCTTGGCAGTCCATTTTCCCCTTATTTTTCTATTCAATTTGGGCCAGATTAATGCAAGTAGGTGTAGTGTAATTGGCCTAATAACATGGTTAAAAGAGTCTTAGTTGGTGATGCACCTACTTGGTCCTTTCGGCTGGTCAATAAGTCAAAGCAGGTGATGCACCTACTTGTCATCTACTAGCTTAGTGAAGTCAAGCAAGCACCTTAATATTTTATTCAATTTCTAGACCTTAATACCTTTAACTTAACTTAAAACTTATATACACTATGTCACTTTAAACTTTAGACTCAAATACCAACTTATGATCTCAAGTTTAAATACTTCCATCGACTTCAACTTAATCGGGTTACATTAAAATCTACGGACACTTCCCTTTAAATATATTCTAATATGACTAGTTGCATAGGAAACCGAGTCCATAACTATAACACAAGGAAGTTTTTTAAGTGTAATAAATAGAACTAGTACATGTAGAATACGGGGTGTTACATCCTCACCCCTTATGATCAGTTGTCATCGAATGATGGGTGAAGCTAATAGGTTGGTTAACCTTGGAATTTCATTTGGAGATTTGCGAGAGTGCCCATTATAAATAGGACTAACCAAAATCCATAGACGAACCTAAAACACGTATTGACAGGTCTAGCATGAAGTCTTAATAGATATTGTTCATAACATAATAATATGACAAATTAAACCCCTTTCTTGACCATGTAATTCACTGAATATACACAAGTAGAACTCATACAAATATGGACTTTAATATACCTAAACACAAGACATGCAATTGACATATCAAATGAATAGATGCTAGTTAGATTCATGATCATATAAGGGGACCACATGATCTCAGATCCTTATGTTGATGTTTAGAATGAGGAGGGGTACTTAGGATCTCTACCATATTCCCAAGTATCTTATGTTATATTCTATTCCTTCCACAATACTTCAATGGAGGTATGTATCTTCCAATTTTTTCGTATATGGAACGAACACAAAATCAAAGGCCTAACCTATCGGGGCTCTACTTTCCCTTCTCTTTTATCTCATGACGCTTTTCAGAGGTGAGACTTATAAGAACGCATAGTTGTTAATATAAAATCTAAAGTTTTA
>JAJOOE010003216.1:0-15291 GCA_036250405.1 Solanum raphanifolium
TTTTGAGCTAAAATATATGACCATTTAAAGTTGACCCTCACTCCTAACTTAAAACTAAAAACTGTTTTTAGGGGACTGTTTTGAGGGTCTCGGTTCTATATGATTTCATGACCTAGCTTAAGGTCTTGCTAGCTTATAAAGGTGATTAATCAACTAGCTAATCAACCCCTTAAGCCCTTAAACAACACTCCAAACTTCAACGACAAGACCCTTACAACTCACTAGTTCAAACAACTAGTTTCCGGACGTCACTGTCATTTCTCATCATTTCATTAAGTTCTCAACTCCAAACTCACATGTGAGGCTCTAGTTTCACTAGTTCGTTTTTTGGGTCGTTACAGAATACATCCGCATCGTGGACAAGCTCCCCCAAGGAGAAAAAAATTAGTTCGCGACGTGGTCGTGTCGCGGACTCTACTGTCTCGAAATTTAATTCCAAATATCTTCAGGGAATATCTCAAGTCCGCGACGAAAACATAGAAATTCAGAAATCAATTTTTACTTCATTAAAGAGTGCAGCTAAGTGAGGGGTATTTAGGGGACGTGTATATAATGATTTTTAAGTCAATATACCTCACTTTTATCACTCAAACACAAAACCCCAAAGATCAAAACCTAAAGTTCCTCCTTCTCTCTACTCTCTCTCTCTTCTCAAGAACTCCATTGAAGAGGATTGGAGCTTCAAGAAGAAGACCAACTCTCCAAGGCTTCAACTCGGATTTTCGTGGTTAATTCATCAATAAGGTATGGTTGCTGATCACTCTAGGAATTCCTTTCCCCAAGAGGCCCCTTCAAGATGAATTTCAAAATTTCCAATTTCTAGGTTTCAATCCAAAAACGTGGGTCTTTTTTCTAATGTAAAATTGATGTTATAAACTGACTTTTATTGATGTTATATGAACAATTATGGATGAATTTATGTTGTATTGATGTTTTCTTGAAGAATTCCCCATGAGACCCATGTTTCCCTTTTTTTTTTAAATTCTAACCCTAGTTTGTGTTGGATATTGATTGAAAGCTATGAATTGACTGTGATGTTATGTAATTCATGTTTGTATGATGATTCTACCCTAGGTTATGTATAATTTCTATGAAATTAGGGTTGGGTATTTGAATGAAGCCTTGAAGGCTATGAAGGGAATATGTCAATTGTTTATATTGATGTTGATTATGTTATTACGTGATGAATTACCTTGTATTATGTATTGCTCATGAGTTGTTTGGTAATTGAAGTATGGATGTCCCATGAAAGGCAAGAAGGTATGAAGGTTGGTTCTTCTTTGAACTCAAGTATGAAAGGTGAATTTCTTAGATTGTAATGATGCTATACCTAATGTGTTGTTGTGGTGTTGATGACCTAGTTTCCTCATCCTTAACCCTCTACACTTGAATTAGCTATAAAGTATGTATGTATGTTATGGTATGATTGCTATATGATTGAAAGGTAGTTCTCATGCTTATAGTGTAATGTAAAGTGAAAGGTTTACTCACTTGCTAAGTGTTTCTAAAGTGAAAGGATAGTTACTCACTTATAAACACATATAAGCTATTATGGTAAGATGTCTACATAAGTGCCTAGTAAGGCTAATGTGGACTTATGTGATGACTAAAGATAATTACAAAAGGGAATTAGATGCTTAGCATCGAAAGGGCAAGTAAATGAGATGAGGGTCTCACGTTTAGTAAGTCTGGCTCCCCACATGGGTTTCCTCACGTTTAGCAAGTCCGGATTACCCACGGTATGTGTTGTCTCATGAGATGGAAACCCCCACGTTTAGTAAGTTAGGGTTTCAAGAAGCAATCTCCTTGACCCTTAACTATGTGCCCACATAGGACACTAGCTTAGTGGATCCACCTAGATAGCTATGTATGAAAGGTTACACCTTAGGCAAGTGTTAACACTCTCTTTTCGGTGTGGGAGTAGAACACCGGATTTCATGTAGCTCTTATGGTCTATGTTGGTTATTGCAATATTTCCCTAATGTAAAAGTAAATAAAGGTATGAAAGGTGTGAACTCTTACTAGGGATTTCTTAAGGGTTTCTACATAGTGTAAGGGAGGGTATGGGACTTCTCTTGCACATTGCACTTGTGGAATCCTAAGATATGGTTGTAGTAGTGTGCTCTTATGATTATGATGATTATGACTTATGTATGTTGAAGCTATGTTATGTATGATCATTATGAATATGGTAAGTTATGATGAAATATGATCTTATGAATGTATGAATGAAGTAGGTTGCTTAATGTGATACTTGGCTTTGAATAGGGTCATGGGATTTTATTATTTGCATTGCACTAGTATTACTTGGGTTGTCTACATGTTGGGATGATATTAGGTTGGTTTGGACTATGATGCTTACTTTGTGTGCATATTGGATTTACTTGGTAAAATGCATGTTTTGACTAAAGGTCCTTTCCTGCATGTTTCAATGCTTTTTATGCATAGTAGCCATACTTAGTACGTGTGTTGTACTAACCCATATTTTCTCCCTTTTCCCCAAACATTTAGGTTCGGGCCATTGAGGATTCAAGCTTACTTCTCAAGACACTTGGAGTTGCTTCCCCAAGTTGGTGAGTCCTCAAGTCCGAGGACAAGACTCTATGATCTAGCTTCTATGTTTAGTTCTTTGCTTATGTTGAAAGACATTGTTGTACTTTCCTGTTTCAAGACTTCTTATTAATGTAAAGGCTAAGTCCCATTTTCGATACTTCTATGTCTAGATGGTGCATTGTGACGAAGTTAGATTCTGTTTTTCATATATGAAGTGAAGTTGAACTTCCAAAGTAAAAGTTTTAAATTTTCCATGATTTTATTTTATGATATATGTTATGACGAATGCTAAGGGCTTGTATAAGACCTTTTCGAGGTCGAATACCCCGATAATGACTAGGGGTTCTCTCGGGTCGTTACAGTATGAACATGTTCAAATCAGTCATAGGAATAAAAATTATAGAATAAAGACAACATTTAAATCAGGGGGTGACACGAATGTCAGATGGGGGATTTTTCTTTGAAAGTATCAACTACAAACAACAACAAATAAGATGAATTCACAATAATGATATGGGTTCTTGGGATGTGATCGATTTTAGGCTAATGTAGACATATAGGTAATTCCAACTATTAGAAATTTGCTAAATATAAGTGAGTAAGCTTGGCTATAAGGGAAGTAACTTTTCTCTCCAACAATAAACCCCCAATCAAGTTGATTTCTCTCAAACATCAAAAAGCATGAAAAATAAGAACAACCCACACCTTAGTCCATTGACTCTCTCAAAAGTGAAAAACTTTGATTCTTCAAAGCTTAGGAAAAACTACAGAAAACTATCTCTGGCGCTCAAAACTCAATAATACTCAACTATGATTACTAATTCATGCTAAACTAAATGTTCAAAAATGTATATATAGTCGCCAAAAATGTGTTATGAAGAGTCACTCGGTGAAGTAAGTCGGCCTCGCCGAACCGCCCTTTGGTCACTTCCATCGCCCTTTTGACTTTGCATTCAGCATCCTCAAGGTCTGCAACTTTAGGCTATCTAGCACTACATCACAGAACCACTCGGTGATCCGCCAATTGCTCCTTTCATTCGTCATCTTGGTTTCCTCATTCAGAGCTTGGCACACTTGAACTTTAGGCAGTAAGATATCCATTCGACTACTCTCCAAGTGAACTAGGCGATCACCAAGCTTACTTTCTTCATCCTTGCATCCCGTTTTGTTCCTTTTTGGTTGTTAGTGTCCTTGCTTTGTTCCTCAAGTCACATTCCTGAAAATCAAGGATTTTACATCAGTTAATGTCACAAAATAAACATTTGAGGACACATAAGCGAAGCACTAAATGAGTCCAAATCTCGTACTCATCAGACTACAATTGAGAAGGCAGAGCTAGCAGCTTACCAATTGAAGAATTTTACAAGTATGGTATACTCAATGGAAGACTAATAGGTCGGTAGGAGCGGGTCCTATAGAGTGGGAAGTGTTCAAGTCTGCATTTCTTCATAGGTTCTTTCCCCGAGAGTGTCCAAGAATATTCTCTAAAATTTACTCAATTGTCCAAGTATGCTACGACTTTGGTAGCAAATTCAAGTATTTAACGGGTGTGTCTAGATTGGTGAGAAAAGAATGTATTTCGGCAATGCTTCATGATAATATAGATATATTACGCCTCATGGTATATGCCCAACAAATGGAGGATGAGAAACTCTAAGACAAGAGTATGGAGTCTAAGAGAGCAAGGACTAATGATGGAAATTTTTCTAAGGGTAAGTCTGAGGGTCAAGGGCGACAAAGGTTCAGAAAAAGGTTCTCTAATCAAGGCTCCTCTAGTGCTCCAAGGGCCAACAAAGATATGGTGTCTAACCCTAAGCCTCAAGGATGCAATAGTGGTAGATCTTCTATGGTTAGGCCTACTTGTGCTAAGTGTGGTAAGCAACATGAGGGTAAGTTCCTTGTTCGCACGGATGGTTGTTATGGTTATTGGAAGAGTGGTAAGCAACATGAGGGTAAGTTCCTTGTTCGTACGGATGGTTGTTATGGTTATTGGAAGAGTGGTCACATGATGAGGGATTGTCCCATGCTTGAGGTTCAAGGAAGAGAGGCCAAGCAAGCTCTTCCTAGTGGTTCTAATTTTGATGCTCCTAAGAAGAACCACTTCTATGCTCTCCAAACCCGAGGTGACCAAGAGAGTTCCCCGGATGTGGTGACATGTATGTTGAAAGTCTTCTTTAATGATGTTTATGCTTTATTGTAGAAGATTTGTTGAGGGGTTTTCCTCCAATACTTCTTCTTTGACGGCTTCGACTCAAAAGAAAGATAAATTTGTGTGGTTGGAAAATTGTGAGAAAAAATTTCAAGAATTGACAGATATACTTACTTCCGCTCCGGTGTTGACCTTACTGGAGGGTACGAATAGTTTTGTAGTATATTGTGATGCCTCTCGAGTTGGGTTGGGATATGTGATATGCAAAATGGTAAAGTAATTTCCTATGCCTCAAGGCAAATCAAAATTCATGAAAAGAACTATCCGACCTATGATCTAGAACTACTGGCGGTGGTGTTTGCCTTGAAAATATACAGACATTATCTATATGGGGTACATGTGGATGTTTACACCGATCATAAGAGTCTCCAATACGTGTTTAGCCAATAAGACTTGAACCTTCGGCAAAGTAAATGGTTCAAATTTTGAAGGACCATGACATGAGTGTCCTTTATCATCCGACAAATCTAATGTGATGGCGGATCCTCTTAGTAGATTGTCCATTGGTAGTCTGCCTCATGTAGAGGATGAAAAGAAGGAATTGGTTCGTGATGTGCATAGGACGCCCGACTAGGTGTTCATCTAGTTGATTCCCTCAAGGGTGGTGTCACGGTCCACAATGGTTCTGAACCGTCCTTCGTGATGGATGTTAAGGCAAAACAAAACCTTGATCTTATATTGTTTGGATTGAAAGAGTTGGTGCTTCGAAAGTCCATCGAGGATTTTTCCCAAGGGGGAGATGGGGTGCTTAGGTACCAAGGTCGTTTATGTGTTTCGGATGTTGATGGCTTGAGAGAGAAAATTCAAGAGGAGGCTCATGGTTCTAGATATTATATTCATCCGGGAGCCACCAAGATGTACCGTGATCTATGGGAAGTCTATTGGTGGAATGTCATGAAGAGAGATATTGCGGGTTTTATAGCCAAATATCTGAATTATCAACAAGTTAAGGCCGAGTACCGTAGAGTGGGAGGCTTGTCCTAAGATATAGACATTCCCACTTGGAAGTGGGAAGATGTTAGTATGGATTTTATTATGGGCTTGTGATGTACCGTGTTACGATATTTTTAATACATTTCACTTAAGAGTTGTGCGTGTCTAGGGACATTGTGTATTGGAATTAAGGTTTATTGTGTTATATTTGCTGGAAATAGGCTTGGACGAGAGAGAGAGAGAGACAACTGAAATTCTGCAAAAGTGGCCATCCATGGAAATGACCTACGGACCATAGGTCTAATCACGATCCATTGTTGGGCCTGCGTGGAATGATATTCAGGGAAATCTAACTAAGTGTGGAACTACGGAAGAGAGTGATAGATTGTAAGTCAACCCACGGCCGTCTTGCACAACCGTCGATTGATTCGGAGATTTTGAATTCCAATACATGAGGAAAAGTTCTAATTGTCGAGCCACGGAAGGAGACCCACAGACCGTAGGTCAACCTATGATCCGTTCTGCATGTGTCCGTCATTTGTGTCTGAAAGTTGAAGGTTCCAGCTTCTGAGAAAAAGTCTAAGTCTTGAGCTACGGAAGGGACCTATGGACCATAGGTCGATCCAGGATCCATATGTCAGTCTCATCGATCGAAGCCGCGTCTACCAGTTTATTTCCTTATTTCATATCCTTTTTATTTAGGGTAAGTTTTTCTATAAATAGGGTATGTAAACCTCGTTTTTTGGCGTTAGACATTATTAGTTTACTTTTAGTGTTTGGTATTCTCTTGTGGAATTAACTTTGCAACTTTAGCAATTTGATTTCCCAAGTTTGTTTTACAAAATTTTGATTTTGCAATTTGATTCGAGATTCTGGGTTTCATCTACTCAATACGTAAGTTCATGAATTCTTCTTCTACAAATATGAATTGTGTTCTTGAAAGCATGAGTAACTAAATCCACAACTAGGGTTGTGGGAACCATGAGCGAATAACCACGTATGAATAATAACTAAGTAATTCTTGACTATTGTTTATGAATGTATTGGTAATTCTTTCGCTTAGAAGTCTTTTTAACGAGTGCACGCATTAGGACTCGCCTTGTTTCTACTTATCGGACCAAGGAGGTAGTTAATAAGAAAAGAATTATCAACAGAGATTTAGTATGATACTATCTAACGGTCTAATGTCAATTAGTGCGAGGGTGAAAACTAAGCCATACATTGATGTGATGTATAATCTAAGGTAAAGGTAAGGGTTAGTAAATTATACACAGGTAGCTGGACCAAGGTGCGGGGTGAAATTCTCTATTTGGCGGACCAAGCACTTAGGGATGGATATATAACTTACCACTTCGCATGTGATAAACTAGGAGAGGATTACTATTATTAGGATTACCATGTTATGAGCTTATGGGGAACACATACACCCTAGTCTCTATCTCTTATTGATAAAAACAAATTTCGAATCTTTCTCACTTGTTACTCGACAATCAATAAGTTATTTGTTACACAAACCCCCCCTTTTACTTACTTGTCTAGGAAATTAGTTGACTAAACGAATATAATTGTGAGTTAAGTTTAAGTCTAAACCATATTCCTCGTGGGATCGAGCCCAACCTACAAGTTGGGTTCTTTACTTGATAATGATCGTTTATACTTCTATAGGGAGGTGTAATTTGAGCTTATCAAATTTGGCGCCCCTGTCGGGGAATAAGGCTTTTATATTTAGTTTAACTACATTATTGAACTTTAGTCAATTATTTCCTAATTTTACTTGTATTTTTTGTTTTGTTTTCTACAGGTTTCTACTCTAGTGTATGCCAAGTACACGGAGTCAAGGCGAACCATTGACCCCATACGATCCAGGGTTGAATAGAACTTTGAGAAGGATGAATAATCAAGGGGTCCTAGTCAATCCAATAAGTGGGAATCTAGGTGATGAAGTTGAGTTGCACCCTCATGGGGTTGTTAATGAGAATGTGTAGGTTCATGGCGATACGTTACTTGGAGATGCATTGAGGGTGCACAATCCGCTAGAACCAAGGCTGCAAGATAACTACAGGGTCGAATTTAATATTATTGAATCTGAAGGACCCATTGTTCTCCCTCCACTACCTCTGGAGTACACATTCATGTAATAGTTTGATGCAGATGCTTACAGTGAGGAGTTTGTTTTCTGGTATGGCTTCGGAAGAACCCCATGGGTACATGGCCAAGTTGAGGAGTGTTTGTAAGAGTTGTGTGAGGCGACCGGAGTTGGATATGAACGTCATGGGTTAAGAGTCTTCCCTTTATCATTGAACAGTGATGTTGTTGTATGGTTTTATGAGCTTCCGTACAACTCTATTAATACATGGGATCAATTGCACAAGGTGTTCATGGCCAAGTACTTTCTGTTGTCAAAATAGCTGAACCACAAAGATAAACTCAACAACTTCGTAGCACTACCTAGAGAGTCTGTGAGTAGTTCATGGGACAGGTTCACTGCATTCATTAGAAGTGTTCCGAACCACTGTATTGATGATAAGTCAGTAAAGGAGTATTTCTACAGAGGTCAAGATGACAATGGTAAGGCAGTGCTTGATACTATCGCTCGAGGATCATATGTAGAGTGCACATTTGAGGAGATCGCTGAGAAATTGGAGAAGATTTCCCAAAACAATAAAGCATTGTGCACTCGAATATCTGACACTGGAAAGAGCACATTTGCAGTTCAAGCTGCACCTAGTCAATCTGCCGATGACATTCGTGAGGAAATGGCGCAGATAAGGACAGAACTTAGATTGGTATTGAAGCATGTAAGAAAAGATCTAGAAAAGTTAAATGCAGTGAATTACTTGACTAGGACTACACCATCACCGTAAGAGGAATGCTACTATGAGGAGGACGCTTACTTGGTGAATGATCAGACGGGGGTTTCCAAGCCAACACTCAAGGTTCCAACTCAGATAATTGGCGCCAAGAGAAAGGAAACAAAGGTCGAAACTATAACAACTACAACCAAGAGGGTAACTATGTTTGGGATGGGAACTACAATCACGACAACAACTACAACTGGAACAACTATGGCAATAGGAACAATAGAGTTGGGCCTTATATTTCTCCACAAAATTGGTAATCTGGAAATAAGGAAGTTGGGGGTAGTATGTCACAGATTGAGGATATGATGCAGAAGATGATGAAGAGGTTTGATTCGACTAATGGGAATGTGAAGGAGATGCGAAACGACTCTTCTGGAATCGGTCAAAAAGTTTATGCCCATGCAGTGTCGATCAAGCAACTTGAGTAGCAGATGAATCAGTTGTCCACTACAGTCAACCCACGTCAGCCTGGCACACTTCCTAGAAACACTATCCAAAATCCAAAGAATTATGGGCATTATATGGAAGTCACTACTCGAGGGGGTAATCAGACCATTGATCCACCTATGTCGTCTGAAGTCAAAATTGTAGTTGAGAAAGATGATGATGAGATTGAGGTTACTGGAGAGTCCAAGAATGCTACAGAGAAAGAAGCGAAGATAACCCAAAAAGTTGTCCCCATGCCTCGACCTCCACTTCCATTCCCACAAAGGTTGATAAAGAAGAATGAAGAAGGGAAATACCGCAGGTTTATTACTATGTTGAAACAACTTTCCATCAATGTTTCGTTGATAGAGGCTTTGGAGCAAATGTCTGGGTATGCAAAATTCATGAAAGATTTGGTGACTAAGAAGAGGGCCATGAGTTTTGAAGATGATGATAGGTTGCAACATTGTAGTGCTATTGCTACTCGGTCACTTGTGCAGAAGAAAGAGGATCCTAGTTTTCACTATTCCATGTACCATTGGGTTATTTCATTTTGCGAAGGCATTGTGTGATTTGGATGCTAGTATTAATCTGATGCCATTGTCTATTTACAAAAAGTTGGGTTTAGGGGCTCCAAATCTTACTGCGATGCGATTACTCATGGCCGATAGAACTGTGAAGAGGCCCATTAGTGTTCTCCAAGATATACTTGTGAAAGTGGAATCGTTTATTTTTCCAGCGAATTTTGTGATACTAGATTGTGAGGTTGATTTTGAGGTTCCCATCATCTTAGGGAGACCATTCCTTTCTACTGGGTGCGCCTTAGTCGATATGGAAAAGGGGCAGATAAAGTTTTGATGAATAGTGAAGAGTTAACTTTTAATATCTGTAGGTCCATGAAGCAGGAAAGCGATCTCAAATCAGTGTGTTGTGAATCATATTATGGAATGAGGTTCTTATGTATCTATTGAAGAGAGGTTGGGTGTTGATGCACTGGCAGCGACAATGATGGATTTTGAGGGTGATGGTATTGAAGACTATGATGAATTGGTCACCGCACTTGATAGGTTCGAATTCCCTTCCAAACCAAAGAAATTGGAGCTAGATATGAAGAATCGCGACTCTCCACCCGCAAAACCATCTGTTGAAGAGTCTCCAAAATGGGAGCTTAAGGCTCTACCATCACATTTTAGGTATGTATTATTGGGGAGAGATGGTACTTTACATGTCATCATTGCGGCAAATTTGAGTGAGGTGCAAGTTGAGGCATTGGTTTCTGTGTTGAAAAGGTTCAAGAGGGCTATTGGGTGGACTATTGCAGACATTATTGGGATTCATCCTGGCATTTTTTCTCATTAAATCCAATTCATACCGGATCCCAAGCCTAGTATCGAGCACAAAAGAAGACTAAATCTGCCTATGCAAGAGGAAGTGAAAAAGGAAATCATCAAGTGGTTGGATGCTGGAGTCATTTATCCAATTGCAAATAGTAGTTGGGTATGTCCTGTTCAGTGTGTGCCCAAGAAAGGTGGGAAAACTGTGGTACCTAATGCGAGAAATGAGCTTGTTCCGATGTGGCCCATGACTGGATGGAGAGTATGCATGGACTACTGGAAATTGAATGCTTGGACAGAAAAGGACCACTTCCCTATGCCATTCATGGATCAGATGTTGGACCGCTTTGCTGGTAAAGGTTGGTATTGCTTTCTTGATGGTTATTCGGGATACAATCAGATCTCTATAGCTCTAGAAGACCAATAGAAGACCACATTCACTTGCCCTTATGGGACTTTCGCATTCAAACAAATGCCATTTGGGTTGTGTAATGCTCCAACGACCTTCCAACGGAGAATGATTTTGATATTTTCTGATATGGTGGAAGACACCATTGAGGTATTTATGGATGCTTTCTTTGTGGTAGGTGACTCATTTGATGGTTGTTTGGATCATTTGGCAGAGGTACTTAAACGGTGTGAAGAGTGCAATCTTGTTCTCAATTGGGAAAAGTGCCACTTCATGGTAAAAAAGGATATCGTTCTGGGTCATCAGATTTCTGAGAAAGGAATCGAGGTTGATAGAGCGAAATTTGAGGTACTAGAAAAGCTTCCACCACCTATCTCTGTGAAAGGTGTTAGAAGTTTTCTAGGACATGCAGGCTTTTATAGGATGTTTATCAAGGATTTCTCCAAAATTGCACACCCATTGTGCAAATTGCTCGAAATGGAGTGTAAGTTTGATTTTGATGATGCTTGTCTGAGAGCATTTGCAGAGTTGAAGGAAAAGTTAGTTTCCGCACCTATCATTATTTCACCGGATTGGGGGCAACCGTTACAAGTGATGTGTGATATGAGTGGAGTGGCACTTGGTGTAGTATTGGGACAAAGGCAAGAGAAGATTCTTCATCCTATTTACTATGTCAGCAAAGCACTAAATGTGGGCCAAAAGAACTATACAGTGACTGAACAGGAACTCCTTGCTGTGGTTTTCACATTTGAGAAATTTTGATCCTACTTGCTTGGTACTAAGGTCATAGTGCATACTGTCCATTCTGCATTGAGGTATTTGATGGCTAAGAAGGATCCAAAACCGAGGTTGATTAGATGGGTATTGGTGCATCAAGAGTTCGATTTTGAGGTGAAAGACAGAAAGGGGACAAAAAATCAAATTGCTGATCATTTGTCCAGATTAGAAGAGGAACCTATTCTCAAGCTAAGAGATGGGGCTGAAATTAATGATGCGTTTCTAGATGAACAGGTATTGGTGGCTTCTTATGATCTTATTCCTTGGTTCGCAAACTTTGCTAACTACTTGGCAGGTGATCTGGTTCCATCGGATTTGTCTTTTCACAAAAGGAAAAAGTTTATGCATGATGTGAAGAAGTTCTTTTGGGATGAGCCTTATTTGTTCCGTATTTGTGCTGATGGGATTATTCGTCATTGTGCCCCCGAGGTTGAGATGATGAGTATACTAGAGGCGTGTCATTCTTCACCTGTTGGTGGGCATCATAGTGGTATTCAGACTGCGCATAAAATTTTGCAGTCCGGGTATTATTGGCCTACCATCCACCAAGATGCTCATGATTTCGCCAAGTCTTGTGATCGTTGCCAAAGAGAAGGAGGAATTTCAAAGAGGCAAGAACTACCTATCCATCTAATTTTTGTGATTGAGTTGTTTGATTTATGGGGCATTGATTTTATGCGTCCATTTGTTAGTTCACATGGGATGAAGTATATTCTTGATGCGGTTGATTATGTGTCAAAATGGGTGGAATCAATTGTGCTTTCAAACAATGAGGGTTGAAGTGTCACCACATTCCTGAAAAAGAATATCTTCTCCAGATTTGGTACACCTAGGGTGATTATCAGCGATGGAGGTTCCCACTTTTGCAATAAGTTGTTCAAGTCCTTGCTAGAGAAATATGGAGTCCGTCACAATGTAGCTACTCCTTACCATCTGCAGTATAGTGGGCAAGTTGAAGTGTCCAACGGAGAGATCAAGCAAATTCTTGCTAAGACTGTGAATGCAAATAGAACCGATTGGTCAAGGAGGCTTGATGATGCTCTATGGGCCTATAGCACCGCATTCAAGACTCCCATAGGTATGTCCCCCTACCAACTTGTATATGGGAAGTCTTGCCATTTGTCGATAGAGCTAGAGCATAAGGCTATGTAGGCGTTAAAGAAGTTGAATTTGGATTGGGGTACAACATCGAGTCAAAGAGTGAATGACGTGAATGAGCTTGATGAGTTTCGCCTAAAAGCTTATGAAAGTTCAGCCATGTACAAGGAAAAGATGAAGAATTACCATGATCAAAAGATTGAAAAGCGTGAATTCGTCGTGGGTGATATGGTGCCTCTATTCAATTCAAGGTTGCGCTTGTTTCCTGGCAAGCTCAAGTCCAAGTGGACCGGGCCATTCATAGTCACTCAAGTATTCCCACATGGAGCAGTCAAGCTCTAGAACAAGGAGGGACCAAGGTTAAGGTGAACAGCCAAACGATCAAGGCATACATGGGGAAAGAAGAGAGTGTGCAAGAAGTGGTTGAGGCCTACTACCTTGATTAAGTTAGAGTAATCAAGGGTCCTGCGTCATGTCGTGACGTTAAACGAAGCACTGCTTGGGAGGCAACCCAAGATGTACAATCTAGCCAACTATAGGTTTTTCTTTTCGATTTAAGAGATTTCTTTGTTTATTTTATTTTCTGTAATTCTTTAGATTGGCATTTTATTTTTGTATTAGTGTTGGCTAGATATAGCATAGGGTCCGTGTCTAAAAAGTGTCCAGAAAATGTAAAAAGAAAGTCCTAACGGTTGCTACATATGCAGGGATGAAAAGCCAAATCTGCAAAAAATGTCTGTTGTAGAGGTCTACGGACCCCATCGACGGTCCGTGGTTCCATCCACGGACCGTGAATGGCGTTCGTAGATCCCAGGTAAGTAGCCTAATTTTTCTAAGTGTTGAGTGACCTACGGACATGACCTATGGTTCGTAGGTCGACCCACGACACGTAGACGGGGTTTCGTGGGTCCTAAGTTAGAGTTCTGTCGACCCGACCCGAACACCCCTTTTAATAAAAACTTTTCAATTCAAATACACCCTCCATTACCCAAACTCCCTTCTAACCGTTTCTAACCCGTCCAAATCCCATAACTCCCTCATAAATCTCTCAAATTACTCTCCTTTCCCATAATTATATTCTCCTCTCCCATTATTCCGTTCTCTCTACCAAAAGTCATCATTTTTTCCCTGCACCAAAGAGTTCAAGGTCCGGGTTCGGTGTCAAAGGTTTGAAAAAGGTCTAAGGAGTTTGTTGCCTCACAAAATCACCCACTTCTAATACCTGTAAGGTAAACGACTTCACCTTAACTCTGAATTTCGGTATTCATTGTTCAATACGTGAAGTCACGAAGTGGGTCTTGACCTTGGGTTGTTTTTGTAGTGAATTGCATGATAAACTATAGTTAGAAACACCCTTGGGACGATAGAATGTGATTGTGTTGTCATTGTAATCAAATAACTCACTGTAAATAGTCTAAGTGGCAGTTTCGACTTAGGGTTCCTAGTTTTGTATGCTACAAAAGTTAAATAACAAGTAATCGGAACCCTAGGGATGACAAACTATCATATATTATGTTGAAATGCATGATTAGACTTAGGTTGATTGTTTGAATTGTTGAAAAACTGGTCTAAAACATGAGGCATGTCTGATACGTGGCACAGATCTCACACACGAGACCTCATCCACGGACCGTTGGTCAATCTACGGACCGTAAGTCGGGTCCGTGGGTCTGTTGCACATGAAAAATCCTCTAAGTGAGGAACCACGGGGTGGACTACAGTCCATAGAACAACCTACAGACCGTTCTTCACATCCGTGGTTCCCATCATAGACCCAAATTTATGGGATCTTAGATCTACGGAGAGGACCCATGGACCGTAAGTCACCCTATGGACCGTTGGTACCTACCGTAGGTGGTCACTGATGCTACTGCCCAGAATTTTTTTAGTTTTTATTTTGGTTCGTTCTTTGTTCTAAAAATAATTCGATTGTGTTATGTGTTTGTTTTGGTACTAACTAAGCCTTCACAGGTACAATGGCTCCCAAGAAGCTTCGGTCTATGCCTCAAGGGACAAGTCCAAATCTGTGGGACCAACCCTTCGGCTAATTGTTGAAGATATTGATGCCGAGACTGACCCCACATATGTCCCACCCACTACTAGGACATGCCCTACGACACCACGCACCACACAGAATCAATCCCGGTAGGTGGTTTCCGATGTAGTCACTGCCTCCCAATCTGATGAGGAGGATACACTGATCGGTTCACCGGCTGGTTCTGAATCCGCTTCTGCTTCCATCTCCGGTTTCGGCTCCACACCTGGCTCCAGTTCTAATGGTGCCAACGCTTCACCCTCTGAGGCTAATAGTGCATATGACATATCAGTGCCTCCGAGTACTGATCCTGCACTAGTTCCTGATGAGCAAAACAGATGGTGCGTGAGTGGCCAGTGGCAGATATATAGAGATGGTATTGTCTGAGCAGCTAATGGTTGAGAAGTACTAGGAGCGATGGGTGCATTAGTAGCTACTGGAAGATCAATAGTAAGGTTAATAGGAGGATAAGAAGAGGGAGATAAATCAGACAGAAATGAGGAACCCGAAGGAACCCCAAACAAGCCTCTCAAACTTGTCATCACGCTTCATCGGTCGCGGAAGTACATTTAACATTAATTAACGGGAAATAGGGACTAAGGGCAAACCATTTCGAAACGACATCATAGAACAAGAGTCAAGCTCATTTACAAAAT
>JAJOOE010003217.1:0-23748 GCA_036250405.1 Solanum raphanifolium
CTAGGTGATAAGCTTCAAACTGGAATCTGAAAGACAGAATGTATATACTAATGAGCTTTCAATCCAATTAGCTCACACATTAACAAACAAGGATTGCTGAACTGCTATTGGATTATATTAGCAGTAAGCGAGCAGGATGACCTTGCGAATAAATAAATTAAAAGGTAAGGAATCTGAAATGTCAAATTAAGCTCAAAGTTAAGAACGTCAAAGATATAAGAAAGCCTACAGCTCCAATTAGCAAAAGTAACATCATGCACTTCCACTTGAAAATGGTCCCATCAGGTGATAACTTTTCTAGGTACAGTTCTAACCTAATTTTGATTTCTGATAGTTCCTACATAAGTTGACGCACTATAAAGAAAAGAATAATAATTAGAGAAAAAGTTAAACGGTTGATAAGAACAAGGCAATACATTCAGGTTTGCATCTATGTAGCTCGGACTCTTCAAAAATGCCAACGGGTGCGTGTCGGATTCGCCAAAAGTAGTGTATTTTTGAAGAATCCGAGACGGGTGCGGCATCAAAAGTGAAGAGTCCGCGCAACTAAGGTTTGCATACATTGTCGCGTTCTATTGAAAGCAAACTGAACATAATTAAGAAGAAATATTGACAATTGAAAAGTTACTTTTCAGGAAAGCACATTACCTTATAATGGAACAGAAAAACCTGTTTGTGAAATCCAAAGACAATTGCACGAACTGAAAAACAAAAGATTTGCATTTAAAACAAAATTCCAGATTAAAAAAAAGAGCTGGATGGTTTGTTTAGTCTGAGTCCGATTTACCTCCATTTACAACAAAGTTCATCAGATGGAACACCTTTTGTGTTGTCCAACCATACTCGGGTACCCTCAAATCGATCCTTATTAATTGAATCTGCACATAATTAACTCATAGACTCAACCAAAAGTCCTGCCAACTAAGCAAGCACCACGAGGAAAACAGTTCTCTACACATGCAGTATTAGGTAAATACTGTATCTGAAACACATTTATTAATCGAAGTATGAAAAAACACCCTTCCATGAAACTCATCTACTTATTGGAAAAGGTCAGAAGCCCCAAAAGCACACACAAAAGGAGTACTCCCAAATACTGACATCAAAACCTTAGATAAGAGATCAAAGCTTTAAAGATATAGATAAATTAACAACAAGCATCTACATGATAATTGATTATGAAATAATTTGGAATTCTGACATAGCGAACATCCAAAGTCTTGCAGAATCCTCAGGAAAGAAAGGAGAGTACAAATAAAGAAGTATTGAATTTGAACCTAAGTAAAACTATTCTGTAGCTTTTAACTAACAGTCTAACCGAACCTACCAGAAGTATGATTAACCAGTCAGTCCACTGCTCCAAACTTTTATTAGTGACATAGAAAAGCACAAAATATCCCGTAATTTGCCTTAATGAAAACCCCTAAATTACACTTGGTAATCAAACATTCTTGAATGATATGCAAACTTCATTATTTCATTCCTACAGTTGACCAACCAAGATTTTCCATTTCTAACAGAAGTTACGAAAAAAACCCAACTAACAGCAAGTATTTGACTTTATAACATGAACTAGACACTGCAATTCTATCAACTGCATCTCAACATCAAATTAGTTGGAGTCTAAAATATAAATCATCTACATCAATTCCGCCATTTCAGCTCCCAAACTACTTTGATCGTGAAATTCACAAAAAGGAAAGAAAAAACCAATCTTTACATATCTACAGAGCAGAAAAAGAGAAACTTACTAGGGCAACGGCTGAAACAAGAGCATAAGAAGCACAAAGGGAGTAGAAAATCCCATCTTGCCACTGAACGGATTCGTTGACGTGGTCCCACCAGTTAGTCGCCGGACCGGCGATGTCAATCGGCGACGACCCAAGTGGCAACCTAGTCATTTCAGCTCTCTCCTCCGCTTATCTTGTTGTATTGAAAGAAGTCAAAAAACTGATGCTATAAAAGAAAGAACAAGTAAGGAACGTGCTTAAGGTGCCATACACATGAAAACAATGCCATCAAATCATAAATGGAAATCTTTCTATAGTTTTATTTACTCTTACCTTCCTAATACAAAAAATTAAGATAACTAACTATTCAAGTTCATTTGGAGTTATTGGCCATTTCGTTTCATATTTTAACTATATTATAAAATCTTATGTGTCTTGTGAAAAATATTACATACACTTTTATATTTGATGTTTTTATTTTATTCTTAATGATTCTTCTACATATATTCACGTTGAAAGTTAGAAGTCTGTAGTATATTAGTGTGTGTGAATTTTTCAATATCTCTTTACTTTAGAGGTATTGAGGTAGAATAATCAATAGATTCAATTTGAATTTATCTACAATTTGATTGCTAAGGAAAAATATCATAGTCCCTTGCACGAGCTAGAATAGCAGGATTCCATTTTTGAAACCTTACCTTAAATTTATCAAGACTCAAAAATTATCCCATTAGTTGTAATGAAATATGGAGACGGATTTCATTCTATTAAATTCACTCTTCATTATGATATGATACATACAAACAGTGAACAGCTGATTTTACCATAGAAAAAATAATTTTAATAAAGGCTGATAATGCAAAAAGTCACTAAACTATATTTCGTAACAAAAAAGAATTATTCAATTTTACCTAAGAATTAAAACAAGACTCTGAACAATTTTGGTAACAAAAAAGTCTTTTACTTTCGGCAAAATATAAAAAAATTAGTTTCACGACTTTCATAATAATCAATTAAAAGTTGTGATTTATTTTTTTATAAAATAATAGTTTAGTAATTTGAATATAAATAAAATAAAACTTAAAGGATCATGTACGAATTTAACACGGATATTCTATGGTTGTAAAGGCGGCATGGCCCAAAAGCCAAACACAAATTCCAAGTCGACAATTACATGCCGCCGTATACCCAATTTTCATCGCCAAACTTGAGTTGTTATTTTATTGGAAAAAATGGAGTATGAATTATATATCAGTGTCTGGACTTTGACAAAATCATGGACTATGGATTAAGGAGAGTTAAAATCATATTGTTGACTTTATTTATGAAAAATAAATAGAACTCCTATTTGATAGAGCATAAGTATATTTGCAGGAGCAGGACTCGTGGAAACTGGAAAGAATGGACCAAGTCCTAGATGTGTTTGACCAGGTTATACTTTAATTTCCGAGAATGTTACTCCAATTCGGATTCAAAGGAAGTACGAGATAGAGAGAGACCACCTTAGGATCGTTAAAGTTAGTGCTTGCAAAGACGTAATTATATTTAACCCTTCATCAAAAAATTATGTTGTGCAGGTAAAAAACAATAGTTTTATATTTCTGGCTTGGTCACTAATGATAATATGGTTCCGCTTAAGAATCTAGTAGCACCTCCTACATCTCATGGCTCTTGCCTCTTAGGTCCTAAAAGGCTGATAAGACCTTAAATGCTTTATCTGAAGATATTCCCAGCTTGTTAATAGTTGACATTATTGGTTAAAAGAGTTCGGAACAAGTGTTTCAATAGGTTAAGAAGGTTTAGTGTAACACTGAAAGTTAAGATTGAGAACTGTTGTTGACGAACTGGGTGATATAAGTTATAATCCATTTACGTGTTGTAAACAGAACTAGAAGACCTGCGTTACACTTACTGAACTTCTTAATTACTTAACCTACGAATTTTTTTTTTATAGATATGGTAAGAAAGTACTTTACGACCAGTTGTCCATTTTTAATAGCTTCACCAGTGAGCGAAATTGTAAAATCAAAACTAACCAAATAGTTTGGGCCTTCATAGGCCTCGCAAGCTGATATTATTAGACTGAATTGGTGGGGTGCGCCGGGCCCTTGCAATAGTGCAACGCATGGGCGACACTTGAGAGCCCAGGTAGCAAGCTACCTTGATGAACTCTCCCCCTAAAAAAATTGAGTTAATATCGTGTGGACCAATGATCCACATATCAGATATTAAACTGATAAGAACAGATACTACACTTGATCTTAGCCAAAAGGCCGAGAAAGGTATGCTTTGAATAGAGGTCCGTTTGGCATTTTATTGCGTACAGATTCCTTGTTGCTTAGTCTGTATGGCGATGTGGGACTTCTGGACAAACGCACCACATTTGCGAGAACTATGTATTACACAAGAAATTTGCAGCAAAGGACCAAGAAAATCAAATGTACTCTTTTTACATGTAACTTATTGTGTATGTTTTTCTCCTTAGCAAGCTGTTCAAAATTATGGAATTTTCAATACATTCCTCAAAGTGTTTGTCAATATATTGTTTATTATCATCGAAGATTGTGGTGAGATGGATAAAATCTCTTCACCTTTAACTAAACATTTGGGGTTTGAGCCTTGAATATGAAAAAAAGTTCTGCTTGGGAGCGCGCACCCACTTTAACTAGCCTTATCCGGATTAATCAAGCTTCAATGCTTTTAAAAAATACATGGTGATTCCTTGTTTTTTTATAGTGAAAATTGGTACAAAAACGTTGAATGGACTTGATGAAACTATATCTTGTTCTTGATCCTTTTTTCTTTTTTTTTGAATTGATCCCAACAAATGTGCTACTAATTCTTTTTATAAATTAGCAGGGTCAGCAAGCAGAATACAACTGCTGAATATGTACTTAGATATGAGAAGGTGAAGTAAGAATTAAGCATCATCATTTGCCAGAATTCCTTAGTTAACATAGCTTGAGCTAATATAACAAAAGTTCAAATGATAAATAATAAATAATGTAAAATAGTCAATGTAGTTTAACGCGTGACTAGACATTCCTCTTTTTCCCGTTCATATACTACACCTAAGATGTTCTAAGAGCTAGTGACTTCAGAATGAGTATAGTGTTAAATATATCCATGTTTCTTACAGTTACTTTTGAGTAAGATACATGGTTCAAGTGGATTCAGTAGAAACAGACCTAAGGTTGTTGCAGACTATGGGTTCTGTAATTTTTGAGTTAATGATATGAACAAACATGTGGCCTCAAAGTTTCTGTTTTTCCACAATTGCATATGCTAGTATATATGCATAAACATTAGAAAGGATGAATAAATAACATGAACAATTACCATGACATGGAAGATGAAATCTGTAGGAACTACAAGAAAATTCTCTTTGCTGCAGGCGAAAACATTAAACATGAACATGTTCACCTCATGTACAAACATCAAATATGACTCTCAAGTCTCAACTATATTCAAGTTCCACTATTTGATAAAGTGGAAAACTGCAAATTTCTTTCAATGACGATAACCTAGAGTTTTTCAGTCTTTTAATCTGCACAAAACATGTTTTATGTTTCATATCTTGCTCACTTTTGACAGGAAATCAAAATACTTGGGCCTAGTAATGCAGACAAAGTCCTCCTAAGTCCCTATTAACAACACAGTCCAATGATGCAACTTAAATCATATTCTATACGTACTCGTCATCTATGGTTTATACATGTAAATTTCCAGGCCTAACTGGCAAGGTATTACCTGCTCTTGCTTACAAGAAGTCCAGATGATTGACAATTCTCTCAAATTCCAAGCAATTGAAGGCAATCAGAAAGCACAAGTTAATTGGCTAAAGAATAAGAACAGAATTCAGTCTTGACACAAAAAATTGAAAGCTCCTATGAGAGCATTATTTCTTCCTCAAATCTCTTAGAATCAACCTTGAGATTTCTATAACTGAACCCTGGAATTTCATTCATCTTACAACTCTCAGAAACTTCAACCATAGAACACATTGCAGGTAATGCACCACCAGTACCTCTTCTCTTCTTCTTTTTCCATTTCATCGTCAAGAACCCGAAACTAGGCCAATTAGAATTACCACCACATGAATCTATTTCCACTGAACTCTTCTGAGATTTATTATTACAACAATCCACCTCAACTTTTCTGAAATACTCAATCTCTTTCTTCAAAAGTGATCCTATAGTTCCCCTTGTGCCTACTTCAACCGGCACACTTGTACTCATTTTATCAGAGAACCTACTAGTAATACTCCTAGCTCTGTATAACATTCTTTTTTTCGCAGAAAAAAAAAAAGAGAAGAAGAAATTCAGAGGTTGTTGGAAGGCTTGTTTGTGAAGAATGAATTGGTTGGTATTTTTAACTTTGCATTAAGGAAGCAACTTGTCTATAGTGCTAATGCCTAATGATAGTGTTTAATAGACATATGCTTTTTCTTTTCTTTTTTGTTGAAAGTGGACAGCGTGAGGCTCTGCATAATTGTAGCAGTGGATGGATGGGAGATGTAATCATCAACAAAACTTGCAACCAAAGCATATGCCTAAATATAAATTACTAGTACTCTTTATTTTACCTTTTTCTGTCTCTCTGACTTATTGGTTCATACACAAGTTAGTCATCATGATCAACCTCAAGAAAGAAAATTAATTTTTTTGTTATTAAATTATTGCTAAAAATGAACTTAATCATGTCTATGACAGCAGAGGATACCTCTGTGGTCCTTAGCAATCAATGTCTAGGCCTTTTTTTTAACCCTTGCTTTGCAAATAATCATAGGATAATTTGGAAAAGATTATCATGTTTACGCCGCCCCATTAATTTAAAATAACCTTTGTAGTTATCCATGGTTATTTGAATGATGTACTTATACAACCTAATCATGCACTTAAAAATAAAAATGGCGTAAGCACTAATCCTAGTTTGTTTAAAGCGACGTTTACCTAAGATTGCAATGTTTACTAAGTTAAAGAAACCATTACCAAGTAAGTATTCTTATTAAAAACACATCGCTAAATTGCTTGTGTATTTATTTTTTTAATAAAGGTAATGTATGCTTACTACCTCTCGTTGGACAAATGGGAAGAGATCACCAAGAATTTTATATCTATTGAAATTTGAACTCTTGTCTCATCATCGGTCAGCCTCACACTTGTGACTCTATTTTCATATATATAATATAAAGTCACGAGATGAGTTCAACGTCAACCAAACTAGTTTTTGTGTAACAGGCACTAACATCTCATGTATTGCTGTTCACACATTGCAAGTTGCACGGAGAGCACTTGAGAACACCAGATTGTGATAGCATGTTTTAAATTGTGTCAACATCCAGCAGTGTCCAAGTAGAACAACAAAGAAATGTACCTGTTTTTCACAAAAGAGTGACCTTTAAGAAAAATGATCAAACATCCATCAAAGACAGAACATAAACAATCAGTTAAAAATCTCAAAATTATTACTCATTTCTACTACTTCTCTCTCTTTCTCTCTCCATGTTTTCTTCCTTCTGCAATCCTTTTCCATTGCATATACAAGTACATTTCTTCTTTACAACGTATGGAATCACAAGACCATGCAAATGCTTTGATAAGCAACAGCATGCAGTCAGCATAAGCATTCACAAACTCGCGCTTCCCTTGGGACTATCATGATCAGATATAACCAACTAACTACGGTATGCTGGGAAGATGGCATGAATATCTTAGGCTCTGGTGTGAGGCACAAGCATGTTGTAATGCATCATCTATTCTTGAACCACCCTGATAAAGAGACTCATAATACTGACATATGAACTGGGATAACTCCCCCTGATCATCATATTCATCTCAAAAGAATTCTGAGTGTCCTTCACTTTTCTCTGGTTCACTATCTTCCCAAGCACTTGCTGGACTCTAGAAGATTCCGAGTCGTCATCCTCTGCTTCTTCTTCGCCAATTTCAAACTTCCCATTATTGAAAGAATTAAAATCACCTGACCCCTGACATGTAAACAACCTCGCTTCATCGGGCTCAATGGAAGGACATGTAACAGCTTTAGCTCCTGAATCTAGAAAAACCTTGACTACAAATTGGGTAGGGCCACAGAAACCAGTGAAGATTATAATTCTCCCCCTCCATGCTACAATCTGGAAGGTTTAACAAATACTAGAGGAGTTAGTGCTGCCTCCTTTCTAAATCATTATATTTTCTGGGATAAATGTGTGTGCATAGAGCAATAGGTCACAAGCACAATCTCTTGGAGAGATGGCTCGAAATGAATCAACATTCTCACCTAAAAATAAATAAAATAATAATTAAGTGGATCAAAATTGAGGGTCAACGGGTACGTTAAAATACGTACATTGCTCCTATATGAACCACTTTTGTGAGGTGCAACATATGACAACCATCTTGCGCACTCACTTCTATTAGAGAGAGCAATGTTTCTGATCATTTATCCTTCGCAGGTCCACCTTCAGCTCTCAATATGAACTTGTTGACAAACTATAAGCAGGAATCTTGGCAAGTTTTCGCTCCTTCATGATTGCTCTAATCCTCCTTACCTCTTCCCACATGTCATTACTGGCATAAATGTTGGACAATACCACATACACTCCATCGTTCCACGGTTCCAACTGTTGCAGGTGCTTAGCCACCCATTCTCCCATTTTCACATGCCCATGCTTCTCACAAGCCCCCATTAGGCACCCCCAGATCACAACATTCGGTTTCATCGACATCCCTTCAATCGTCCCCCTTGCCTCCTCGAACAACCCAGCCCTGCCAAGCAAATCCACCATGCACCCGTAATGCTGCAACATGGGTGCAATACCATATTCATTCTTCATCATGTTGAAATAATACTTTCCTTCTTTCACCATCCCACCATGTACACAAGCGCTCAACACCCCAATAAATGTCACATGGTTAGGCCTAACACCTGCCTCTCTCATGCAATGGAAGCATTTAACCGCATCTCTAACATACCCATGCATTGCATATCCAACAATCATAGAAGTCCACGAGGATACATTTCTTTCCTTCATCCTTGAAAACACCCTATAAGCAAGATCCATCTTCCCACATTTACCGTACATATCAATAAGAGAATTCATCATCAAAAGATCAGACCTTTCCATTTCTTTCGCTTGAAAGACACATTTATGCAATTGAGAAGCCAAATCCAAGTCTCCAAGACTACCACAAGCAGATGTCACACTAACCATAGTCACATCATCTGGCTGCAACCCACTCTCTCTCAACTCCAAGAACATTTCTATGGCTTCTTTAGCACGCCCACCTTGTGACAACCCCGCTATAATAGCATTCCAAGACCCCAACTTTCTTTCACTATTTTGTTCAAACACCTTCCGTGCATTCTCAAATTCACCAGCTTTAGCGTACAAGCTAATAAACCCACTCTCACAATACATATTAGTTTCTAATCCGAGCTTTATTGCAACCCCATGGAGCTGCCTTGCCACAACATAATTCAGAACCTGACAAATCGCCTTTAAAACAATGGGTAACGTGAAAGTATCTGGGCGAACACCAGTTCTTGACATAGTGATGTATACATGTAGAGCGTTGCTAGGGGAGTTAAGCCTAGTATATGATCTAATAATGTTGTTCCAGTGGAATTGTACAGGGTACAACTCCAAGAAGTGATTTCGGATTATCTGGGCGTAAATTTGGTCAAGATGGTGTAGATTGTTGCAATTTGATATTCGGGTCGCTATTATCTTGTCATTGCTGTCGAGAATATTAGTAGCAGTGGCTAAACTATGACTCAGATGAAATGAGTTCACTCTGTTTCTACCAAATCGGAGCAACAGACAATGAAATGGACTCATCAATAATATATTTGGTGTTGATTTCTTACCGGCTGTTGCTTTAGTCCCAAAAGACCTTATATTTATCCTTGGCTATTTGATTGATGTACTTATACAACTAATACTTCCGTTTGGTCATTGCTTTTGAAGTTCAAACTTGAGTTTTTTAAGTAGTGTTTAAGAGACGTCCCAGAAATTAGTAAAATGACGGGACTAATTTTTGGGAATTTGATAAAATCTAATCAAATTTCATGGCCTGGCCAATTTGAGATCTACTCAATCGCAATCAGACGCCTATCTTCAATGAAAGGAGATCACCTTGCGATATCAATGGGCAGAAATAGTAAATAACTCTGTCATCCAAACCTTGAAAGATGGAATGGAAAGAGATCACCTAATGATTTGTGTATCTACTGAGATTATTTGAATCCTATCTTGAATAGTTTCCCACTTCATTGACCGTTAAGGTTAAGCCTCACCTCTATTTTCGTAAAATAAGATGTCACAAGAGCACATGAGTTTATCCCAAGTCCCAACTAGTTTTTGTTTAACAAGCACTAACATCACATAGGTTCTTCCTTTACAATTTGCAGACACCACTTGAGAACACCAGATTCTAATAGCATATCAGTTTCAAATTGTGTTGTCACCATCAACCACTGTCCAAGAAGAAGAAGAAAGAAATGAATCTGCTTTTCGCAAGAAGGCAGATAAATCTTCATTGTGGATAAGGGTGGTTAAAAAAATTGTCCATGCTTTATCCAATAAATTAATTTTCCTATACAAGTTACTTATTGGGACTCAAAACCTTTCTCAATCTGAAATGACTTACAAGGAAAATTCTGCAAAATTGGTCCCTAAAGAAAAGCAAGCATCCATCAGTGACTAAGAACACAAAAAAACTGACTTCAGAGCCTCAAAATTGGTTGCTTCTCTAGCTTCTTGGAACTATTACTCATTTCTACTGCTTTTTTCTCTTCCCATGCTTCTTCTGCAATCCTTTTCCTTTGCTTGTACAAGTATACTTCTTCTTTACAAAGTATGGAGTAATGTAGAGATCGTGCAAATTGCCTTAATCAAGCAACATGCAGTCAGCATAAGCATCGGCTGACTTGCGCCTTCCTTGAGACTATCATGGTATGAGTCAACCGACGAACTATGGTATGCTGGGAAGATGGCATGAATATCTTAGGCTACGGTGCGAGGCACGAGCATGCTGCAATGCAGCACCTATTCTTGAACCACCCTGAAAAAGAGACTCATAGAATTGACATATGAATTGGGACAACTCCCCCTCATCATCATCCCAAAAGAATTGAGAGCGTCCTTCACTTTGCTCTGGTTCACTATCATCCCAATCACTAGCTGGACTAGTAGGTTCAGTATCGTCATCCTCTGCTTCTTCTTCGCCAATTTCAAACTTTCCATTATCGAAAGAATTAAAATCACCTGACCCGTGAAATGTAGACAACTGCACTTCATCAGGCTCAGAGGAAGGACATATAACAGCTTTTGCTCCTGAATCTAGAAAAGCCTTTATTACAGGTTGGATAGGGCCATAGAAACCAGTGAAGATTATAATTCTCTCCCTCCATGCTCCAACCTGGAAGGTTTAACAAATACTAAAAGGATTAACAAATTTTCTAAGGTAAATGTGTACGCATAGAGTAATAGGTCACAAGCACAGGTCTTGGAGAGATAACACGAAATGAATCAACATACTCACTGACAGTATATTAAGCCCTCTATCATGACAAATGAAAGAAATGCAACCCAATTTACTTAAACGATGAATGACAGAGCAAGTGATTAACCAAGTCTTAATAGTAAACCTTTAGTATAGCAAGTCATTAACCAAGTTTAGTAGTAAACCTTAAGTATACATTCAAAAATGTGTAGTGTAATGAACAAGCCTCTTAAATTTGCGATGCAGATGAAGCAATGAAACCAGAGATAAATTTGTTCAATTAAATTTTTAGGATAAAAGCAACATGTGGAAAGCACTATCTGTGCACATCCATTAGGGAGCATCAGCACTGCAGAGCTTTATCTGCAGAAGACCTCACTGCTCCCATCGTCAGGGCCGCAGCAAAAATCCCCTGAGATCTCTGAGTGCTGAAGAGTTTATCCTTGCCACAGATACTTGAACCCAAGTAAGTTCATTTGTCATATTTTGAACCCAACCAGATTGGTGTTGACTTGTTCAATCAAATGATGCCAACCATATAACATCATTTGGAAAAGATAAGTTCCTTCTCACACATAAAATCTTGCAATGAAAAAAAGATGCAATACTGAATGACATAAATGATCAGAGGGTATACCATCCACCGAATATCTTCTGAAGTTAAATGCATTGAAGGAACCGTCCTACGGAACATATAGGCACCAATTTCTTGGTCATCTTCCATGACCTTCAGAAGACAAAAAATAGGAAATTCATGAACTCCTTTGATCAAAAGCAAATTCATTTTTTATTTTATTTTTTATTTTTACCCTCCCTAGGAGCTCCCACCCTTTTTGCTCCCTTGGTGACTCGAACTCGCAACCTTCAGGTTGGAAGTGAGGGGTGCTTACCATCCGAGCAACTCCCTCTCGTCAAAGCAAATTCATAAATCTTGGTTTCTGAAAGCAAAAGAATAATCAAAATAAGGATGGCAGACATCATGTCCGCACAAACCTGTGTCTGACGCCCAATATAACGGTGGACTACACCCCCAATTTGGAAGCATGGCCTACACCTAACAAGATCAGCAACGGTTGAGATGTCAGAGATGACTGATGCATACTTTCTCCGGCGGCCTCGCATCATAGACAGCAAGCTGAATTTGACACTCTGCAGAAACTTATCTGCTAGTTCTCCAGGTTCGGCAACCACAAATACATCATTCTGCCAACTATCTCGTAGAAGTTGATGACATTAGCATGATAAACAGAATTTCCAATAAGTAACCAAAATATAAGGAATATCTAACCTCAGTACAGAGCCAGATGTATCATTTTGCAGAGCCAAATGCACAACTCCAACCTGAGGGGAATTCTTTAGCTTCTCATACAAAGATTGAACAGGCAACGAAAGCTGTCGACGCTTTCGAGGAGACTCGGGCGGTGAGACGGTTGTTTTTGCAGATTGTAATCCATCCAAGCTTAGTGGTGGAACTAAATCAATTCTACCAACCCTATGAGCCCCAATATCAGGACTGTATAAGAGAGGGCTTGAAGGGAAACTCCCAGTGAACAATGGAGAAGCAAAAGGTGTCGGAAAAGTTGATCCTGGAGTTGCTTTCTGAGTATTTGATATGCCATTAAAAAGACTGAGCTTTATTCCGTTACGAGCACAAAATGACTCTAGTGAGCGAACATGGTGAAAGACTCTTCCAGCATCTGCACTATTTGGGGCCTCGACAAGAAGCACGCTCCGCCTCCAACCTAAAGAAGGACTGCTTTCATCTGAAAATAAATTGAATCCAATAAAGTTCAATCCATCTGAGACAAAAGAATATCATGGCAAGAAATTTAAAATGATTCCACACACCAGTTTTAGAATTCTTCGCTTTGAGAAACTGATTGGACTTTTTATCTGAAAATTTCTCATCATGTGGCCTCTCCAACAATCTTTCACAAATATTCTTGAAAGCAGCAGAGGTGTTCTGAATGTAATTATCTGTTGCAGCCTCTAACTTTAACCAGACAGCAGGGTCCGTCTCATCTAGCTCCATATCACATCGCTCATCAACTGCATCCCAGTTATGTAGAAAGCATGTTAAGAATGTGAAGAAAATTATAACTCAATATCACCGCAGTGCAAGACTAGATCATACTCCTAATTCATTTTCTTTAATTCTGGATGATACCTAAAAATTGAATTGTTTATGAAATTCCAAAAGTTCAGGGAAAGAATTAGGGAAATAAGGTTTCCCAAAAGGAAAAGAACCAATCTTTAGCTTGTAATATTTCACCTCAGGCAACATTGTAAAGTAACTTCACCTGGATTAAAGCGAAAATAGTGCACATCAGGAAGCAGTGGAAGCAATGTACTTAAAGCTTCCTCCACCCGGTCAACTGAGCATGCACTTTCTATCAACACTTGGCCAGTATCAAGATAACGCCATCCACCTTTGCGGACCTAACACAGCAGGAAAAACAGCAGAAACAGCTATAAATTGAACACTCAAGTAACATGGTTTGAAGTAAATGTTATCTTGCCTTAATGAAAACTTCCAGCAGCAATGGAGAGTAAGACCTTGGCGATAAAATATCATGCACTGTTTTCAATGTTTAATTTCTTAAAAAAAAATTGGTACTTTTCTATTTTTTTAAAAAGTAGCAGACTGTGAATTCAACTCCAGAATTAACAGCAGAAGATAAGAATATTGAAAAAATATGCTATGATCCAAGGGAACCCCCTGACATTATGACACATTAAGAATAACGAACAAATTTGCAGCTGACTTAAGTTGTCAAATAATACCAAAATTCTATGAGTATCACATAATCAACATTTTAGTTAAGAACTGTATCGAAGGTGCATTTCCAGTTCTCCAATCTAAATATATGGAAAAGAACAGGCAAGCAAATGTGATCCATGAATACATCAAGTTCCAACAGCATGTTCAAGGCCTTTTAAAGCCTGAAAAACGATGGCAGTCTTGATCATAATAGGCAATCCTTTAGTATACCTTCATGGGTACAGAACCACAACCAATTGAGACCATGCAGTCAATCCTTGCATCTGGCCATAATAGTTGTGCTTCTCGTATGGCAAAAATGGTAGGATTGTTGGCAACAATTGCACCATCTTGCCAGCGGTATACATCTGAAATTAAACAGAGAGAAGAGTCAGGGAAGATGACAATGGCATGCGTCCATAGAAACAGAGCTCGTGAGGATTTGCCATGAGTTAATTTTTTTAAACATAAGCAAGAATATACCATCAGAGTAATCATCAAGATAATAAGGTGCAGCGGATGATGCTCTTATGGCCTGCCATATCCGATGCTTACAGCTTCCCATGAAAGCATTTCTCTTATGTTCAACTTGAGCTGGATCACTTACTGTTCCTTGGCCAGCAATAGTCAAATTCTCAGTAGCCGCAGGGGAAATCTCTGGTGTCCCAGGAGGGTACTGCACTTCCCCAACACAAGGGTTCAATGACAAACTAATAAAAAGGAAATAATAGAGGCAGAGCTAGTGTAAGCACTACTCAGATGAAGTCGAAGTATTGAGTCATATGAGGATTCAGTAATAACCTGATAGTTGCGGAAAATAAAGGGTTGAGCTGGTGTCGCACTGACCAGAGTTGATACAACAAAAACTTTAGGAATCCTTTTAATTGCTGACTCTATCAGAAGATCCCCATCCTCGTCAGCACACATCTCCTGCAACAATCTCTCAAACTGTTCTGCACTGTGCTGGAAGAGGATAGAGGGTCAATTGTGATTTCAAAGTCGCAAGGTCCCTCTTATTCAGCAGCATTTTAAGTACTAGAAAAAAAATCCGGGTAGATGTTTAAAAACTACAAATTAGAAACAGTTGAACTGATAGATTAGATATATTGTACCATATGGGATGAAAGTATTTGTGTATTATTTATACACTTCTTCTTTTTTTGATAAGTTCCTAGGCATAAGACAGACACTTGTCTCAAGCCTTCTCTTATCTCCTCTTATTTCTCACATGGTATCAAATCCTATTATTTTTGTTGATGCTCGAAAAATATTTTCGTTCTCATCCCTAATCACTATTCTAATCTTTTATTGAAGGCTGTTTCAGTGAAACCACACTTTTAGTGACTATTCCAGCAACACCATCTTCTTTCCCCTGATCTTACTAGAACAATTCTTTCCACTTTTCCAGTGTCTGTTTGAGCAACATCATGCCTCTTTTAGGTTTATCGTTCCGACCACTTTTCCATCACTATTCAGGCTACTGTGGCCACTGTTCTGGCTACTATTCCCACTGATGTTTGGCACTATTCCACGACTATTTCAGTGTCATAAAATGGGTTTGGGTAGTGTCTGATTAAAAGAAGGATTGGGTTATTTATAGTTGGGTCATGTCTGAAGGGGTAAAAAGAAATGGGAGAGGTATAATCTTTTAAAGCCACATGTCATTTTTGGAATTAAAAAACCAATTTTAGGATTGTTTTTTAAAATTCAATTTGTTAACGAAAAAGGTAAATATGCACCATTTGTTATACTGTGAGGGTATATATACACCATTTGTTAACGGTGAGTGTAGATATATGCACAATTTTTTTAATGAGGGGTATATTTGTAATTGCAAAGTTGAGGGGTATATTTACCCCTTTTCCCTATAATAAATAACCATTTTATGTACAAGTACCCTAATATTTTGGACACCCTATTATCAATATAGGCAAGTCATAAGTTGCATGGCAAGAGTAAGTGTGAATTAACTTAAAGGAAGAAAACTAATGGCATCACATACTTTAGATCCATGTACAACAACCCTGAAACTCTGAGATGAGCTCTTGTAGAGTTGATCCAACTTTTCTCTCCATGTTGCTGCTTCATTGTCCTTGGGAACAGTTTCAGCAAACACAAGTTTTCCTGAAGAAGTGAATTTAGAGAGGCATGGTATATGATAAGATATGCATCAGCACTGCCACTGTGTCAAGCAAACTACAACAAGTTTAAAAACACTTGAAAGGACGCAGCAAAGTTGAGCCTTTTTAGAGTAGAAACTCACCAAGTTTTTTATATATTTCTTCACATTTTTCCAAGGACATCAGTTTGATCCCAAGAGCAACAGCAAGCATACCACCAGTTGAAGTCCCACAAATGAGGTCAAAAAGTTCGTGTATCTGCTTCCCAGTACCTTTCTCAATCTCCTTAAGGATTCTCACAGTTGCCAGACCTTTCATGCCACCACCATCCATTGAAAGTATGCGCAATCCTTGCTTTGGGACCTGTCTCCCTCTTATAGCTCGCCGCAGAACCTCATTCTCCCCTGCAATAAGATAGAATATGTATTCAAAAGGCCAGGTATAGCTGAACCATAAGAAACATACAGAAACCAACCTAGTATTGCCAAAGCACGAGCTGCAGCCTTGCTGACTTGTGCCTCTGATGCAACTGTCAACCGCAATAGCAATTCCCGTAAACTTTCTGAAGTAACTAAAATACGACGATTTTCCAAGCAGAACGCTAAATTACCAACTGCAAATAAAGCTAGTCTTTGCACCTAAGTAGACAAAATAATTCATTTCAAAGATCACTCAACGGAAACAGGAAAACATTTTACTAACTGAATTACCCAAACAAAAAAAGAGAATAAGCGAGGCTTGCCTCTGGATTTCTGTGAGCACACAAAAGTTTCAATGATCTCAATACATCCTTTGTCAGCAGCTTTTGGGATACAATATCTGATGCAAACGCCAAATTTCCCAAAACTTGCAACACAGATATGACTTCCTCAGGACCAGCAGATTTTAGTACTCTTTCTATGGGTTGCATAATATCTGATTTCATTAACTGCATTGCCACAGAAACGTCTGTGGCAAGAGAAGAAAGAGCGGAGCAAGCTTGTTCTACCTGAACAAAAACACAATTTTATGCATTGATTGAATATGAAATTAGGTCAAAGCGTCCTACAGAGTATAAGCTAGCATACCACATGTTGATTGTCACTACTGATCATACTTATGAGTTGCCTCACAGCGTTCTCATCTTTCCCAACAACTACACGATTCCCCTCATCTTGCATTATCTTTGCCAGGGCCGAAGCTAGCAGGGGATGGTGACAAGAAGAGAAACGGAATATAAGAGAGAAGAAGGCACTCAGTTTATGCCGAGATGCAATAAAGTAAGAACTATTCTCCATCTGCAAGTTCAATTAAAAAAAAAATAGAGTTCTTCAACCTCATAAGGCCTGTTAGATAAGCAGAATAACTTGAAAAAGAGTGTTATGAATACCTCTATTTGCACATTCACTAATCTCAACTGATCGTCTGCCACAACCCTTATGTTTGCAAGAGATAAGTGGCGAAGCTTCTGGAGTGGCAAAATATCAGGAAGAAATTCTAGAGGATTACCAAAAAGCCTCAGAACACGTAACATTGTCATTGCCCTATAATTAAGTTATAAAAACATCGGATCTCAAGCACGGAATGACAGAGGATTTGACTAAGAAATAAAGAGAAATGGAAGATTGGCCAATCATAAGTCTAAATAGAGAGACCTGAAATCAAGAAGAGGTCGCACCAGCTTGTTGTGTTCCAGCGATAATTCGACTAGCCCAATACACTCTCTTAGTTCAACTGTTCATCATATCCAACCAGGGCAAAGAATGAAATGAGTAGGGAAAGAATCATTTGCTATTTGTATTACTACTCCTTATGAACTGACTTAAGGTAAATCCAACAAATATACTGTTCACAACTATATAGGTTGTACTCTGTCAGTATTTATGTGAAGATTTCAATCTTACCAGGGACAGAGACTAACATGTTGTAGTCCACGGCAAGAACTTTCAAGCATTTTAGTGCACCAAGCTCAGGTGGCAAATTTGATAGCTTATTGTTATCAAGATATAGCCTTTCAATAAGAGGCAGCTGGGTTATCTCTACGGGCAGCACCTGCAACATGTAAAAAATATGGGAGACCCAATTGATCGGAAACTACTTCTCAGTACAGCCATTCTACAAGTTACAAACGGTAGTTGGATTGGTTTTAATCAAAACCACTATTAGCAGATCAGTTTCTGATATATCCTACCAGTCCCTCAGAATCAGGAAAACAAAAGAAAGACATAGTACATATAGCAAATACCATACCTTCGAATGCTTTCTGAAGTTAGAAGTGCCCTATATATTGAACAACAAACACCACATTGTGCATATGCACAAAACAAGAAAAACAACTCCAACCAATTCAAAACTAGCTGGAATTGGCTACATGATCCTTGATATTCACTCTATTCAACTTAGAGCCAAATTCATTCCAATACTCAATAGTTCTATTTGAGACCAATTATTATGGTTTGGCAAGAACATGATATAATTTTAAACTCAAAATTACTCATCAAAAATTAATTGTAAATTCATACACACTTGCAACTACGAACTAATGTTAAAACAAGAATCACTCACCATTAGTCCAAGACTACATAGACTAACAACAGTAACACTCTTCCAGTGGTCAGCACACCCCACTGGTGTGCCTTCCCCGATTCCTAAACCACCGCCATTGGCGAAATTCGACCTCATCAACTTTGACAATACCCCCATCCCATCACTCTGCTGGCTTGTACTACCCACCCGCCACATCATCACCCCTTTCAATGGCTCTCTCCTCTTCACCACTCTCATTTCCACAGCCACCTCACCCATATCCTCCTCCCCAGCATTTTCATTCTCCTTCTTTTCCTTGAATTCAATTTCCACAGTATCTTGTGGTGAAGGCAATGCCACCATAACCTGTGACTGCAACTTTAAAGCCACCTGATCCTCATCATCACCGACGTTCCAATCTAAATCCACCCTAAACCCTAATATCTCTTCTTGATTATTCTCCTCTTGACCCTCCGCCGCCGGCGACGGGGGTGACGGCGAGAATGGTGAAGTATGCGCCGACGTCGATGAGGACGATCTTGAAGATGTGGGTGTGGACTCATCTAATGCCTCGTCTTCACCATAGCTTAATGTGAGGTGAAATACATCTGATGGGCGTTTCCAACCCAATCCCCAAGACATTGGTCACCCCGTCAAATTTTTCCAAGATTATTTGTTCCTAACAGACCCTTTACGTAATTTAATTTGTTCTTTACATTACAATGGCGATCAGATCATCAGATCAAAGAATGACTGGAACTGAAAATCCCAATTGTCCCTGTCTGGAATTTTCCGGAGGGTTTAAAAGAACTTCTTGTTTTATCCGAAAACGAAAATGGGATTTGGAGAAAATTAAGATTGGTTAGTAAAAGTGAAGATTTTGATGATTCTTGATTTTCTTGTTGTTGAAGAGAAGGCCTTTTACTCCATTTTTCAGTCTCGTTGTTTCTGTTTTTGGTTTCTCGCGGGGCCGTTTCGGAACGGCAGTGTTACGTTAAGTTGGAGAAAAAAGGAAACAACGCGAAGAAGTCAAGAATGGAAAAGTATTTCATAGATTGCAATTGCAGTAAAGAACGCGAAGAAGTCAAAATTGAAGAGTATAAATAAGGTGTTACGACGTCGTTATTATATAGATTTGCAAATTTACAATTGCCCTTTTTTTTCTTTACTCCTTTTCCTTCTAGTGTTGATTGCATATTTCCCAATAATTTTTTTTACTATTGATTTTCCACTTGGTGTTCAAAGTCTGCATTGGAGTCTCGACTAAATCAGATCGTACACTACAAGGGTGACGCTCCAAACATAAGTTCTTCCATATCCAAAGCTTGAGTCCGAGACTCTGGTTAATTAATCAACCTTAAGACCTCTAATTAAGGATAAAGCAGTCTCATCACACATCAATATATACTACACCTTTTTTTTTCTTTTTATTGGACTAGAGGAGAGTTGTTCAAAGAAAATAAACTCAAAACTAAATCGATAATCAAATATAACTTGAAAAAAAGACTAAGAAATTGGGTTTGATTATATTTGATTTGTAATTTAAAATTTTGATTTAGTATTGTTTTTATGCAAGAAATAAAATTATGTTTAGTAACGTGACACGTGAGGAGGGAGTGGAGGTGAAGATTGATACACTAATCATTTTTAAAAGAGAAAGCTTCAAGTATTTTGTGTGTGTTATTTAAGGAGACAGGACAATTGACGATTATGTCATGCATCATATTGGAGTAGGGTGAATGAAATTGAGGCTCACATTGAGGTATTGTGCAATAAGAATGTATGAGCAATGCTTAAAGGTAAGTTGTATAGAGTGATGGTTGAACTAAAACTATTGTATGGGGCAGAGTGATGGCCAATGAAAAATGTTCAGATTTACAAGATAAAGGTAGCAGATGAGAATGCTCAGATGTTGAATGTGTTGGCATACTAGAAAAGACACGATTAAGAATAAAGTTATACAAAACAAAATGAGAGTGGTCTCCGTGGTGGACAAGATGAAAGAAACAAGACAGAGATATTTTCAACCGTGTGCGAAGATGCGTCAGTGAGGAGTTGTGGGATGTTAGTTACAACAAGAGTTATGAGAGATAGAGGCAGGTCGAAGAACTTATAAGAGGTGATTACATAGGTATAACACACCATTAATAGACTGAGGACATGGACTTAAACATGAAGGTATGAAGCTCGAGAATTAGAGTAAATGATTAGTAGATAGTTGAGTGTGTACTTCTACTAATATGGTTTAGTTATCACATACTTTATTTTTCTGTAATGTAAATTAATATTTGTTGCTACACTTATTTTGTTCATATCACCAAAATACTATCTATATACAATGTGATACTAATGAATAATTTAATTACATGGCACTTGATTTCTTTGTGGTTATGCTTTTCTCTCTTATTTTAGTGATTAGATTTGCAAGTTATCTTTGAGATATACAAGAAAAATCAAACAACAATATAGGTGTGTTCAGTAGGAAGGAAAATGTTTTTTAGGAAAAACTATTATGCTAAATGCATGTGTATATAATATAGATAAATACCATGAGACCTGGAAGTAGGGGTAGGAGTGTGAGGTGATGGGGATAGGAGATACTGGGGTAGGGGTGAAGATGAGGCTTGTTTGGGGTGAAAATGACACAATCAATATGGAATGTCACTTGTAGAACTTGTTTTTTTTTCTTATTTCTATCCTGGAAGTCATTTTCCTCATTTTTAAGAAATTTGTTTTCCTAAAGATTTTTTTTTTCAAAATTGTAGACCAATCGAACATGAAAAAATTGAAAAACATTTTCTGGAAAATATTTTTCTCCACACCGAACACACCCTATGTATTAATCTTAATTTTAAAACATATGATGATAAATACCAATCCCTTTCCTAATTTCTTGTCTTCTATTTTACTCAAGTAAATAGTAATGGATAGCTAATCCTAAATAAAAGGCCTAATCAAGACATTTCGATTCAGTTGTGATATCTAGACCTCAAACTTCAAGCCCACGGTTTTAGGTAAATTTGGGCCTTACACATGAGCAGGTTATTTGGGCTAGTACCTTAGGCCCTTTAATGGCTAATTTTGCATAAATAGCCAGTTCATGAGGCCAATCTTTGAATTGTGTCTATTTGTATTCACTTCACATTCTTTTCAAACAAACTCTTTACGTTGATTATAGCATATTAATTCAACTTTGATGAATTAATAATCATATTTTCCATTTAGTCCTCCCTCAATCAGTTAATCCTATGCAAAATCAGATTTGTTTTATCAGTTGTACATTTTGGAGATATAGCTATTTAGTAAATGACCTTTTATTTCTCTTAGAATTTATGGACCTTTTAAACCACAATCCAAAGGTCTTTATGAGTAAACTGAAGATCTTATAAGAAAACAATAGACGACAGTCTAATATTTTGTTTGAAAGATTGTAAAATATATGACCAAATACTAGAACCGAATCTAATATTGTTCAGAAGAGTAATTTCCTTCTAGTGTTGATTGCATATTTCCCAACAATTTTTTTTATTATTGATTTTCCACTTGGTGTTCAAAGTCTGCATTAGAGTCTCGACTAAATCAGATCGTGCACTACAAGGGTGGCACTCCAAATATGAGTTTTTCCATATCCAAAGCTTGAATCTGAGACTCTGGTTAATTAATCAGGCTTGAATCTTCTAGTTAAGGGTAAAGCAGTCCCATCACTACATCAATATATACTACACTTTTTTTTTCTTTTTATTGGACTTGAGGAGAGTTGTTCAAAGAAAATAAACTCAAAATTAAATCGATAATCAAATATAACTTGAAAAAAAAGACATTTAAGAAATTGGGTTTGATTGTATTTGATTTGTAATTTAAAATTTTGATTTAGTATTGTTTTATGCAAGAAATAAAATTATGTTTAGTAACGTGACATGTGAGGAGGGAGTGGAGGTGAAGATCGATACACTAATCATATTTAAAAGAGAAAGCTTCAAGTATTTTGTGTGTGTTATTTAAGGAGACGGTACAATTGACGATTATGTCATGCATCAATTGGAGTAGGTGAGTGAAATTGAGGCTTACATTTGAGGTATTGTGCAATAATAATGTATCGGCAAGGGTCAAGGCTTAAAGGTAAGTTGTATAGAGTGATGGTTGAACTAGCACTATTGTATGGGGCAAAGTGATGGCTAATGAAAATTATCTAGATTTACAAGATAAAGGTAGTAAATGAGAATACTCAAATGTCGAATGTGTGGGCATACTAGAAAAGACATGATTAAGAATAAAGTTATACAAGACAATAAGAGTGGTCTCCATGGTGGATAAGGTGAGAGAAACAAGACTGAGATGTTTTCAGACGTGTGCGAAGATGCGTCAGTGAGGAGTTATGATATGTTAGTTACAACAAGAGTTATCAGTGGTATAGGCAGGTCGAAGAACTTATAAGAGGTGATTAGATAAGTATGACACACCATTAATAGACTGAGGACATAGACTTAAACATGAAGGTATGAAGCTCGAAAATTAGGGTAAAGAGTTAGTAGATAGTTGAGTGTGTACTTCTACTAATAAGATTTAGTTATCACATACTTTAGTTTTCTCTAATGTAAACTAATATTTGTTGCTATTATTTTGTTCATATCACCAAAATGCTATCTATATACAGTGTGATACGAATGAATAATTTAATTACATGGCACTTGATTTCTTTGTGGTTATGCTTTTCTCTCTTATTTTAGTGATTAGATTTGCAAGTTATCTTTGAGATATACAAGAAAAATCAAACAACACTATAGGTGTGTTCAGTAGGAAGGAAAATGTTTTTTAGGAAAAAATATTATGCTAAATGCATGTGTATACAGTGGCGAATTTATGTGTAAAATTTGGGTCACCCGAACCCGTGGTCCTCCGACTAAACTCGATATATTACTTGTATAATTATTAAAGAACATATTAAATAAACACTTGTTGAACCCGTTCTTAAAGTTGCTGGATGGTTTATTGGTCTGACAGCCAAATTTTAACACCAAGGTCATGAGTTCAATCCCAGCCAGCCACAATTCACTTCAATTTTTTTTAGTAACTAATAACACTCGTGTTTTCAAAAAAAAAAATGAAGTTCTAAAGCAATGGTG
>JAJOOE010003218.1:0-21508 GCA_036250405.1 Solanum raphanifolium
TTCTATAATATTTAACTATTGATTTTTCTTGTAAATAGTTAGAAGTCAGTGATGTTTGTTAATTTTTATCTTAGTGTATTTAACTTCTAAGTTAATATTTACTCACTAATGTATGTTTTTTTTCTACTTTATTGGTTATTTGTAAGAGTAGTTGAGAGATATGAGCATATCAAGTACAATTTATGTTCAATTTTTTTTATTAAATTAAAGTTAGATGAAACAATTACTTAAGTGGAGAACAAATAACTTTGTAATAATTTATTATGCAATTGTATAATTTTTTGTTTATTTGATAAGATTGAATAAACAATTGGGCTATTTTAATAGTTTTACAACTTATGGAATTTTTATGTTTATGAGAAAATATACAACACAAAAATTTCATATCGCATGTCCAAACAAACCTTCAATTTCATCTCATGATTCCATATCATGATACCATATCGCATGGCCAAACGGGTCCCTAAGTATACATTTTCTTTAATTAATCCAAAAGATCAAATAGTCGATCCCAACTTGTTTAGGATTGAAGCGCTGCATTTGCAGTTCCATCTAATACTCCCAATGGCCATCAACTTTTTAAATGACTGGATTATGGCACATCAACTTTTGATTCTTCAATTGAAAATTTTAAAACATCACATCCAGCAATGCCTAGCTTTATAGCCACATCAAGGCCTTCTTCATTAATATCAACAACATACTTATACAAGGAAAAATGGCCTTCAACATCTATTTCCTATGCATCTTGCATTTCAACAGAGTATGCACTTTACATTAGCATAAAGGAACACAAAAACAGTGTTTTCCTAAACGTTGAGCTCTTCGTATAAGGGCAGTGAGGGCATTGCTGCCAAGGAAAAGAATTCCTCAGAAGAAATCAATCTCAAAATAATTACCTGAAGGCTTCACATCAACTCCGGGGGTCTTTCCTGCTGGTGGTGTTCGGGGCATATTATATGTCATGGAGGACGGCTTTGGTACATCTGGAGGACTGGTACATCTTATAAGTGCCCAGTTCACATTCTGAAAGAAAGGATGTTGTTTTATTTCAGTAGCCCCTCGCCTATATGCAAGGCGATGTTGTGGCTCCTTCACAAGTAGGCCTCTTATCAAGTCCCTTGCTGCAAAACTAACACTAGGTGTTTCAGGAAATTTCAAGGGCTGACCGACAACGTTAAACAACGTTGCCCTGTTGCCTGCTCCTTTGAAAGGAGTTTGTCCAAACAAGAGTTCATAGAGAAAGATCCCAAATGTCCACCAATCTACAGCACTGCCGTGTCCTTCACCTTTTATAATTTCTGGAGCTAGGTACTCATGTGTCCCCACAAAAGACATTGATCGAGCACTCGTTGGTTCAGCAAGGAGTTCTGGAAGAGGGCGGTTCACTTGGTTATATGTTTCAGTTTTTTGTTTGGACTTCTTTTCTTTCTTGGTCTTGCTTAGGAAACGTGGTGTAAAACATGAAGGTTGGATACATGCGGGCTGTACGACACAAGATGGCTCAATACAAGCAGGCTGGACACAGTATGATGAGCTCTTGGACTCTAAGCTTGAATTTGAGGATCTAACTAGAGTTGGGCTCACGGCACACCTCAAAGAGAGGTCAAAATCAGAAAGCATTATATGGCCATCTTCTCGAACCAGAACATTCTCTGGTTTAAGGTCTCTGTAAATGATTCCAAGCATATGCAAATACTCTAGAGCAAGAAGGACTTCAGCCACATAAAACCTATACTCCAAAAAAAAAATTAACAGTAAAAATCGTAACAAAACTCAATCATAAGTCATAACTACGTAACTCCAACCTATACTATCATTGATTACAGTAGATGTAATGTCTCAAGTCTATCCGAATGAACTTATCTTTGGTTAATAAGAAAAAAACTACTCGGTTATATTCAACTCCATTGGCCTCAGCAAACAAAATTTTAGAACATTACACCAGTCAGTTTCTTTTTTAAGCCAAATGACAGTGATGAATATGAACATGCAACTGGAAAAACAATATTTGCTACTGGACTGCACACAGCAAGAAAGGTCTGAACTCAATGTTGAGAAAAATTACAAATGACTAGGGAAATAAGCAACATGTTCAAGTAAAGAGATATCAAGGCAAACATACAGATATGGATCTAATAAACAACAAGACAAAAAAAAGTCAACAGCTATAAGAACAGTGCAGTGTATCTCACTCATCATGGTTTGAACGCAAGGCCTATAAAGGTGAGACAATTAGCAGAAGACATATATGCACAGGATCTTCCTTACATTATAGATTAAAGCCATTCCCACTTCAACAGACCTTTAAGACACTTGAAGCATAACGATGATGGTAACAGATTGGTTTATACAGGAAGCAATATTAAAAGTTCTTTAATCATTAAGATTGCAGCAATAGTTGGATATCTTGAACACAAAGCAAAGAGGTGAATAAGATATGCGGACAAACACTAACCTGGCAGCATGCTCTGGGAAAAATTTTCCTGGCTGCTTTTGCCTAAGTGCATGCAAATCTCCACCAGGGCAGAATTCCATCACCAAGCAGGAAAATTTGTCTGTTTCAAAGTGTGAATACAGTGTTGGTAGAAAGGGATGATCCAGAGACTGCAGTATCTCTCTTTCCGTTTGAGCTCTCACAAGTTTCTTGCGACTTTCTAGAGCTGCCTTGTCCATCACTTTCATGGCAAAGAAACATCTTGTGCCAATCAACTCTGCTAGAAAAACACTTCCTATATCACCACATCCCAATCTCTTCAACAGTCTAAAGTGGTTAAAACCCAATGTTCCCTCACGGGCTCTAATAACTTGAATTGCATCCCACCTTGTATCATTTGCCTTATGCGGTTTATATACTGTTGTGCTATTGAAACTACTAGAGCTGCTTTCATCACTAACGTCGCTACCTGTGCTGCCTCTGTAGAAGCTTGTTTTTCTGCTCTCAACAAGATCACACGAGTTGCTAACATCACCACTTTCACCAGACTTGTCCACAGTACTGCTAGCACATTCACTGACTTCTGTGTTGGAAAAACTTTGTTTGGCTTCTGTGTACTGTGTAGCAGAATAAAAACTGTTTTGAGGACTAGGACAATAGGTGATTCCTGACTCAGATGGCAATCCTTTGGCAGCAGCAGCATTCAAATCATCGTTTGAAGTACTATTCTTCGAAACATGATGTAAATCCTTGATAGATGATTCAGTTTCCAAAGCCAAAACCTGCTCTCCTGAACAACCTTCTGCTAATTGATTTACAGTATCTTCATTTGCTTCAAAATGCTTTGAACCAGTCACTGATCCGGTTTGAGTATGAGCTGTGTTGGAACCAAGGTCCATTGCTATTGGATATGAGATAGATGACTCTTTGTTTTCGGATTGTTTCATCAAAGGAGGATGACTTATCTTGGAGGCCAAAGATGAATTGCACTCGACCGCAGCGAATGAATTGTGAACATTTGGCAAGGAACTGATTCCATCAACAAGAGACTCCATTGTATTCTTTGGTGTAAACACTGCCATTACACAATTAAAAGTGAAGAAAAATTAGCTACTTAACAGTTTGACCATGAATACTTTTTTCCGGAGTTGAATTCTGGAAACATAAAATTCTGAAAAAATCCGGAATTCAACTTCATCCAGGAATTTTAAAAATACCAAAAAAGTTATTCACTCCAAATTAGTCACAAAATTCAAAAACAAGTCCAACTTGTATTCACGGTCATATATAACTCCAATTTCCATTTTGAAAACAAAATTAAGTACAATTTTCAACTAAAGTTTGAATAATTTTTTACATGAATTGATTCCATCATCTCATAATGCAGAGCATTGATTACAAAACTTTACATAGAATAACAGTAAAGTCACAGAACTAATCAGAATAAAATGATCATACAATTCCTCCAAAGGATCAACAGAAAGTTGTATATCCACAAATAAATCAAAAAAAAAAAAAAGTGAACAGAGAGAGTAATAGGTTGTTGAAATCACCTGATAATCAAATGGAGAAAAACAAATGATGTGCCATGATTATTGAGACCCTTTCCGCTTAAAAAGGGAAACAGCTTTGCACCTTTTTCTTTCTGGGTCCTCTCCCCTTTTCAGATCCGATCGTAACAATAAAAAGAGTCTAATAGATGTGAGTGACTGAGTAATCTAATTATTTCGAATAAAGGATAGAGAAACAGAGTAAATGAATCAATCAAACAAAACTCACAACAAACAAAGCAAAAAGGCAAATGAAAAGCTTAGTGAAGAAATTGATACATCAGATTTCTCTCTCTCTCTCTTTCTATATTTTACTCTGTTTTCTCCTTCATCTTCACCTTTTCGTAAACGCTTATATTGTAATCCTATACGATGCTTCTTTTCTTCGGTAAACTACGAAAACAAAAAACAAATATTTTTTCGTTTCAATTCATTTGTCTTATTTACTATATACACGGTAAAAGGATCGTAATTTTTTTTACTAATAATTACTTACTTTTAATCATTGACTATTATTACTTATAGTATTAATATTTTTATGCAAATTTTTTAAATAGATAGAAAAAATAGAAGATTTCATTCCAATTTGACAATTCACTCTAAATACAAGTTAATTTGACACTTATAATCAGATCAAGCCAAATAAATTGAAAGTTTAATATAATTCTTGGGAGAAAATGATAAAAATGATCTTTTATCTTTTGTAGTATATTTAAATAGTCCCTTAAATACTATCTAAGTAATTTTAATTCTTTAATAATTCTTTTTTATAGATATTTACTAACCGTAACTGTGAGAATAGAAAATGTATAATTTGAAAGTACATTTTTTACAATTTATATTATTTTGATCTATTTCAAAAGCAACAAACTTTTTGAAGTGCAATGTATAATATTTTATAAAATGGTAAATTATTTAAATTGAATAAGTAAAAAAAATTTTTTAATTACTGCTGAATTCTTTTTACTCAGAGTGACGGGTAGTTACTGCAGATATTTTGAGTGTGACAGAACCTCTGAATTACATGCAAGTGAAAAAGCATGTTTTCATTAAATAGGTTGAGATTTTAAAAATTCAAAATTCTAATTTGAAATATACAATAAATTCCAGGTACGTTACCCAATTGAAAGCATAGGTGTCAATGGAAAAATAGAATCACTTCAATTATTGTTTATCAATCAATCAATAATATTGTAAGATAAGATGAATAAAGAGACTTGAAAATATATACATATGTACAAAAAAACTGTCCCAAGAATAGTTGTTTATCATATTTTTGCATATTGCTCCTAGTTTTGACATTATATGACATATTTGTTAGAAACTAAATTTGAGTAAAAGCTATTTTAAAAATGAAATAATACACGATCTTAACTTTTAATACTATAATAATACTTATATGTCATTTAATTTTAAAACAAAAATAAAAAGGTAAGAAAATTCTGGTGAACAAAGCGACTGTTTATTCACATTGAATCATCCACATTTATTTGTCAATTATTATATTAAAAATATTTATTTATTTTAACTTGTTCAGTTTAAAAAATAATTTATTATTTTATGAAGTATCTATTTTACTTTTATTGTTAAAGTATCTTAATTTCATTTTTCAACATTAAAAGATGTGTCAAGTCAAACATGAACGGAGGATGTAACATTAGGAATTAGGGATTGTTTTGTAAGCGAAATAAGGTGAAAGATATCGGGATAAATTTGTATTGTTAACTAACCATAATATTTAAAATAAATTTATACAGATCTCAATGGAATAAATTGGTCCAAAAATAATTTATTCACGTATCAAATCATCTCTTAGTAATGACGTGCTTGACTTGTGTGGCTTGAAGGTCAAAGCAATTCAAAGGAAGCTATTTGGTTGTGCATATTTCCAAGCTACGAATAACGTGGGTAAACAAGCTACTAAGTAACATTTATTGGCTTTGTTATATACTTTTCAACTTTTAATAATCCATAATCATCACTTTTTCCCCTTATTTGAACTATATTCGAAGGAAATTCTTTTAGATTATGATTTAATATCTACGATTGATATGATTGGAATTAAGCTTTCATAATTGCAATTTAATCGTATATCAATCACTTAAAGTGTAAAGTTTCAATTTTGAAAAGAAAATATAGTTTTTACCTTCCTCCTAAATGCCAATCATATATTTTCAAGATTGGGTAAATTCCAATTTTATTAGAATGATATTTTTTTATTGGGTTGACTTTTAACTATTAATGAGACTTTTCCCTTTATGCTTTATTTCTCTTTAGAAAAATTGCACATTCTTGCCTTGTCATATCAGCATAAACATAACTATATGCTACTAAAACATGTATCTTCAACTAACAAATGAGAATTTTAATTCATCATGTGTAACACATCCAACACAACTATGAATTTACGAGTTAAATATAAATATAGATGAAAAAACACACATATATGTATATACTTATTCAATTCAAAATTCATATTAATTTTAAGTTCCTCATGAACAAATTAAATAAAATATTTTTTAAATTATCCTTCTCCTGATTGGTGAATCGGGAAATGTGTAAGTTGTTAATGGAAAAGTTAAAATTTGACATATAGTAATAGTAATAGTACTAGTTATGAATGGTAGATTAGATTACAAAATTGCACTAAATTTAGTAAAGTAATAGTAGTATTAATGTACTATAAATAATTATATGGGATGATATGAGGCACCAAAGTTGAACCGGGACAGGGAAAGGGGTATTACATGTGCACGCACGTGAACCGGAACCGTCGCATGTGGACCGCCTGTCGTGTTCTTTTAATTATTATATTCTTATTATTATTACTCCATTAATGTATACGCCAAAAGTACTTAATGCATAAACTAACAACACAACAAAATATTGTACAGTTAAATTGCTCTGTTTTAGAAATTAAAATTTTATAACAGCATAGGTCAATGGCAATGCATCCTTCACTTGGGAATAATAATCACTGAAAACAAGAAAAAAAATTCATTTCCCGCCTATCTATAGAAACCAATTTCTCTACTTCTGAGTTAGATGAGAGCTAAGCTATGTGTATAATCTATCTTTACTAAATCTCATTTTATGAGATTACATTGAATATATTATTATTATCAGTAAAAAGTGTTACCCTCAACTTCAATGAACAAGAACTTTTCGATAGATAATTTTCTTAATTAGTGAATTAGTCTGATCAATGAAATTCGAAGGATTATGTAGGGAGGATAAACAACATACCTCCCATCATTCCCTCATGAGCTTTATTTTGGACAAGTTGTATATGCAACTATATATTTGTGGCTGAAAATTCAAAAGGGGGTCAATCAGTCGATAGCCTATATTGTATGGAGAAGAAAAGAGTCTGCTTCATACATAGTGTAAATAATAATTTGTTGTAATGACACGTGGCAGAAAAAGATAGTGAGACAGTACTTGCTATCTTGGGGACCTTTTGTCTGCAATCAACTATACATGCTTTATGCTTTTACCCAATCATCATTGTCATTGTAATGAGAGTCTTTATTCCCCCATATCATTCACCACCATAAGCTCTTCAATGTAGGAAACTTTCCATTACCATCAACAACATAAATATAGTACCAATTCCCTTCTTTTTATAAAAAAAATTCCCCTCTATGGTAACATTCTCCTTTGTTTTTATGTACTTGGAAACAGTAGTGTTTAAGCCAGTTCGACTGAATACCTGATACCACTAAGATCGAAAGAAATCTTACGTTCTTTCATGTCTGTTGAGATATGATGTATGATTGAGACATACTGCAACCAAAAATATCAAACGAGCTCATTTGACACAGGCAATTGAATGAAGTTGTATTTCATAATGTATACATAAAGATGAAGGGAAAAAGAGTAATCTACATCATAGTCAAGATTGTTCTAGCAAATTTTCCAAGTACAAATTTAAGATGTATCTTCCAGTAGACAACACATCAAGCCTCTTCTCACTAGGCTCGTATTTCCCTTTACGAAGCTGATAACGATGAGTTACAGCTGAAATGGTGTAAGCTCGGCCTTCAATGGTTACACTTTCTCCACACTGCAAGTTCTGTCATTGAAATTAATTTTCTATTAGACCAGACACCATAAAACACTATACCCCAATTGTGAAAGGCATTGTTGGACGTCTGTCAATTCAAAAATCTTATGTAGGCCCTATGCATGTAGCCAGTTTCAATGAATTAGTGAAGCATTATTGGAAACATGACAGAAAGGTCACATGTCTTTTGTATGGCATGAATGTTGGATATATGAAAAGCATCTGATGCAGTGTGTGTGGCTAGCTTAGTTTCACGTCAAGCTAAGATGTGAGTATTACATTGGAACACGAAAAGCACAAGCTTTATGAGTAGTTCTAACTCTTAATGAAACTGCCAATAAAGTGTGTAAACACCATGAATAATATAATCGTGGCTGCATGAACAGGTAAATCACTTCTTATCGACTGTATTTTCTGACAGATGACCTATGTTTCTACATTCATCTTTCTGGGTGAACCAAAAAGGGAGAGAATAACAAATAAAAAAGGTTCACAAGTAAGCAGGATCATAAACTTTAAATGCACAAAGAGTTTGATGACATTACATTCAGCCAGTTGAAAATTCAGAGCAACTAACCACTTTTAGGTTTTACGGTGAACCATTGAACCCTGGGATAGATTTACAATTTTATCGGATATCCCCAAAGGGACAAACCAAGTGATTTATTTCTTCTGTTCTCACAAGAACAGAACAAGTACAGCCAATTCGAGGATGAATGATAATAGAGGTTTGTATTATTTTATAAGGTAAATAATTTTATCAACAGTAGGGAACACCTCTAATTTTTTATAATAGAGGTTTGTTCATCTTCAAAAAGGAACCTCAGAGCTCAAAATTTGCTTCTAGCGAAAAGAAATAGGAAGATCATCCCTCTTAATGTCATATACCTTTGTCTTGCACACCACACACATGACCTAGCCTTTGATGGTACTTCTTCCTGTTTGTGCTTAATGCAGGATACATGGTTCCCTCCCCCCCACCCCCCAAACCCGGGGCATTCAACCTTCCAAAATTGGAGCTTCACCGAGGAACAATATCATATTGCTTCCTTCCCTAGTTCTCCCATAGGATTCGTTCAGTCATGGGGATAATTATGATGCCATCATTACCATTCTGAAACTTGATTCAGGGAAAAAGTTAAGGAGAATAATTGTTCTGACACACACCTATCATATACAGCTTCCTATGACTAGCTCTGAATGAAGGACCAGCTAAAGGGGCCCAAAAGAAACCAGCAGATGAATAAAAGACAGATCAATAATAGAATTAAAGAAGCTTCAGCCTTCACATCCTAAACAGAAAATATCATCGGCTAGTAACACGTTAAGGCTTGAATAAAAGTACAAATGCTTTAGGCAAGTGTGCTAATGCAGACACAACGACCCTAGCACTGGAAGTCAAGCATATCAGGCATCTACCTTTCAATTCTACGATCTAGAGCTAAAGCAAAAACTTGCTAACTGTGGGCCCTTGAATAAAGTAGCAGCCCAACTTTACCTTTTCAACAACAAACGAGTCGGGTTAATTTCACCTACCATCACTAACCTACTCTTCATAACACTCAAGTCACAAAACTATTTTTGTTAAGGTAAAGTCACTAAACTAACTATTTGTAACACTAAAGTCACAAAACTACCTTTTTTTTGTTTTGTTATTTTATAACCGGGGTATTTGGATCAACTTTAGCTTGACTACTTCCACGAGGTACCTGCTGTTTCCACCAGCACAAGCACAGGTACTGGGTAACTCCATCCACTAGCTTCACCAAGTGTTTTTTACCTCCATTGGGAATTGAACCCGAGACCTCATGGTTAAGTAAACTTTACTGTAACAAATCGTTAGCTTAGTGACTTTACTCAAGTAGAAATGCTAACTTAAACCTAAGTCAGCAATTCTTTACATATCCTGCCAATGATGTTTCACCACAAATTTTACACTTCCCTATCAGTGGTAAGCTCCACTCCTCTGCTTAAGTGGCTGCACTAGTCCACAACTACAATATACTGCTTTCTCTATTTTCTACCTCTGTTGTGTTGTGTTGTGTTGTGTTCTGTTCTGTGCTTTTTCTCAAATTGCAATCCTTGCAAAAGGAAATTATGAATTAGAAGGAAGGAAGGAAGGAAGGAAGCTTTCACCTGACTGTGATAGCCCTCTCGATACCTTATCGGAGCTTTGTAACTAGTGGTCGGTTTCCCGTCGTGTCAGCCTTTTCCCAGTGCGCGGAGCCCCAACGAGGAAGGTGTTAGTGCTTTATCATTGGGTCAATAATGCTAATCCCTCTTTTTGTGCTACTCCTAGGGCGGGAAGACCATATATCTTCTATAGTAATTTTAATCTATCCCTTTATTCCCTACTTCTTGAAAAGTCAAACATTTTTTTCTTTGAACATGATTTTCGAAAATAAAGACTAAACATCATCTTATTCTAAAAAATTGTATTGAAGTGTTGGTATCTGCGGTTTTTATATACATTTTATTCTGGAAAATTGCAAAAATCATGTTGAAAATGAGACCAAAACTTGGTCAACTTGACAACTGTGAACTGAATCAGGTCAAGTTGAATCGTAAAAGATTGGCAACACAACTGTGATCTGAATCAGGTCAAGTTTTAGGCAAAGGAAATCATAAATGGTTGGCATGAATACCATAACCTAGTTGAGTGCTTTGCGAACATGATCTCAGAAATTCATGCAAAGGCATAATGCTCAGGTTATCCACAACCAACACAAAGAATACTCAAAAGAGATTTATACAAGTCTAGTGTCGCCAAGTTGCAGGAGTCACAGACTTCGACCAAGTTATACTCACCCCTTCATCAATAAATAACAAAGAACTGCAGCTTTGGACACATTTAGTCATTTATACAGGTCTAACATATGTGAAGGTATCTAATTCTAACAGATCTCACATAAAACCATTTGCCATCAACAGACCAGCGTCTATATTCAAGTAGGTATGGAATGTGAGACACTATCACAGGAAGCCAACTAGTACGCCTTCAAACATCTGCCCTTTTTCTTATGTCATGCATGGAAATTCACCCATTACTCAGCATCCAGCAAGAAGACAGATTTTCACTTGAAAATTTTCCCTCTTAGTTTTGGTTCTTTGTAAGCAAAACTACAAGCACTGTTAGTACCAAGAGTGTTATAAGCTTAGTGGTCCATAGAGATGATGTCTTTAAGCTATAATACCAAAGAGTTCCCAAACTACTATCCTTAATTCTAGTGTAGCTCATATGCTATGACTTATGAGGCACAACTACAGTCTAGATCAAACCAGCCAAATCCTGCGGGGACATTCGCACAAAATTTGCTCTAACCACAGTACAGGTATTTGCAAGGAAATCAACCCAAATATAGCATAATGAACATAGAGGATTCATATAGTTGACACTTCTCTTAGCTAATGTATCCGCAGGTACATAAAGCTGACACTAACTAATTTGGAGTTGAGGATGTTAACACCCATATAAACGTATAAGGAACATGAACTAATCCCAAAACGTGACCAAAAGAATGCCATTAAAAAAATTTAAGACATTCAACAAAAGCCAATCAACCAAGTATGGTAACTCCATAAAGAAATGAAATTGGAACCAGTATATTGAGCACAAATACATAAAACCCCAAATGAATTACTTGTTGGAAATCGCCGGTTGGGTTTGTTTATCCAACCAAGAAATTACTCTCCACATTTCTAATTCAATCAAATGACAAGAATTCCAAAGTAAAGAAAGCTCTTTTATAATCTTCCCAGTAAAAGTAAGATGACATTTGACCTTATAACTACAACACCAACAACATACTCGATGTAATCCCACAAGTGGGGGTCAGGGGAGGGTAGTGTGTAGGCAGACCTTACCCCTACCTTGGAAGGTAGAGAGGCTGTTTTCGATAGACCCTCAGACATTTGACCCTATAACACCAATCAATCAATTAACTGAGCATTCGAGCCTATAAGCATTACATCAAACACAAAAGGCAAAAATTGGTTTGAGAAAATGATGCTTACAGAGGGGAGGCAACGTATGCCAAGGTTCTTGGGAGGAGGTGAAATTTCAATGACTTTATAGGGTTGGGGATTTTGACTCTTATCTTTCTCCTTCTTTCTGCAGTAAACTTGGTGCCTCTGTGACTGCAATTTTACTAATATTATCAAAAACCCACACGCTTAACAACAACAAAAAGAGGGAGATTACAGAGTTTGATTCATACCTTTAAGAATGAGTTAGTGTTAGAAACCATAGCCATTTCCTTAATTCCTTATCAATTTCTGCTCCCCCCTGCTTCTTGTCGAAAGCCCTGATCGAAAATCAAGATTTTTATTTGGGTATGTCTAGTTTCTTGCTTAATTTTTTCCCTTCACTCACCAACCAAAAAAATGAAAAGGATTTTTAAAAAAAATAAAATTACAGAGGGTGGTTAGATGAAGTGTGTTGTATGGGGTGGTGTGATCAGTTAAAAAATCACAGGTTCTCTATATGTCCATGTGTGACGCATTAGGAATGATAAGATTAGAAAATTAAGAAAGAGATAATTAAAGTGTGTGGAGAGTAGTTTAAGAGGTGCGAGAGGTTGACAGTGATAACTTTGAAATAAGGTAGATCAAAGAAAAATTGGGGAAAACGTATTAAACAGAACATGACATATATTCAACTCATCAAAGATAGGACTTTACATAAGAAAGTATGGAAGTTGAGGATTAGATTAGACAATTAGCGGATAGTTAAGTATTTTCTTTCCTTTTAGTGATAGAGCATAGTTCTAGTTGGAACCATCTATTTAATTGTGCTTTTCACTTTTCAATGTTTTTATCATAATTTTTACCCTTGCACTTCTTTCAAACTAAATAAGTAATTATATTTTCGAGTTGAGAATTTATCAAAAATAATCTCTTTATGTCTAAGGATAAGATAAGATTACATATATTTGACCTCCCAAAATCTCTGCTTGTGGAGTATACTAAATTTGTTATTGTATTGTTGTTGAATGTTGATTATCTTTTTGAAGGTTAAAATGGAAATAAATTTCCTAAAGTCCATAGTAATTATGATTAATGAGCTTAGTACTATTGGTTGGTTATAAACTATATAAATGGTTAAGAATTAGTAGTGGTTTCAACTTTTGATAAGGTTAAAAAAAGGTCCACAAGAATCTGTGAATTTGGTTTTGTTTTGACATTAAATTCCAACAACGGTTGGGTTCGGTCCAATCGTGTGGCTACGGGTTTACTCCTTTTTTGTTTTTATCTTTTGATGACACGTCTACTGTTCTCCATTTGTAATTAAAAATATCGCAATTGAAAGGCCCATCTACACTATGGGTATGTTCAGCACGAACGAAAAATATGAAATATTACTTATTTTCAATCGTCACTCGACAGTATAGACGATGAAAAATCAGAAATGTTTTCCTTCATAAGGAACGCACCCTAAATGTTTTGTCATACGCTTCTCAAATAAGTATATATAAATGATAAGAAACACACTAGAAGATCAGAATATAAAATCATCATGTGCTCGTTTTGACAGTCACTAGAATCCATCAAAGCAAAATTTACTCGTTTAGTCCAACTAATTTGCCCAAATGAATAAAAAGAAAAAAGAGATACAGACCTCTAGCACATAAAAGAATTGAAGATCAGTTTGACAATGTTGCTTGAGGATTGCAGATAGCTGAAGATGGATGAATCATGTTCCTTGATAAACCAATCGATATCAAAGACACCAGTATATTAACTGAACTAATATTTTATCAATTAAAATTCGACAAGAGAAAAAAAAAAAAACAAGATTTAGCTCCCAACAAGTGCTTGATTGAGTATACATCTCTGGTCATAAGCTTAAAATCATCAAGCCAGAGACAATTCAGCTTTGCACCTTTCAACATTTCACTTTCTATCTCCCATAAGGGTGGTATCTGCCTGAACCAGCACCAGCACCACCATAGCTTCCTCTACTACTTCCATACATTGAACCTCCGGCACTATCTCCTCCATACCCACTGCCAAGACCAGCAGCACCATATCCACTGCCATATCCACCGCCACCAGCAGCATATCCTCCATAACCTTCACCTGCTCCTCCATATCCACCACCGACATCGTAGCCTCTACCAAAGGCTCCACTGCCATAACGGCTAGAATACCCAAAAGAAGCCTCCTCCCTGAAGCCTCCTCCGTAGGCACCACCGCCACCATATGCTCCATATCCACCCATTCCTGCTCCACTATATCCACCAAATGCACTGGATCTGCCACCATAGGGCCCACCAGACCTATAAGGTCCAGCACCAGCACCAATACCATAACCAGAGTCTCCATATCCACCATAAGCATCTGATAATCCACCACCAAATGCAGCTCTTGGATTCCCTTGACGCCTGAATGGGGCTGGTTGTGGCGCATTAGGTCTCTTGGGCTCAGCCTTCTTGATTTCCACCTATTTGCCAAGTAGAAAACTGTTTAGGTTAACCAAGCTTCAAAAAGCTATTGAAAATAACATGATCATGCAACAGATGAATGTTCAACTACTATAAGCAGAATCATTTCAATTATTAATTATTTCCAAACCTTAGTAACTTGAGCATCATCACTAAGAAAATAAGCTTGTATGGATACACAAGAACAATTCTCAACTTCTTGAGCCTCAATACAGTTAAGACGACTTAAGCATCTCAACTCAATGATGAGTTTGACAAAAGATGCAAAAGTACCAAGTCACAATGAACATAGAAACATTGCTACCCAAATACATATCATTGATATTTCATTGGGTTTTGCAGTCGGTTTCATTAATTCTTTTCAAGAAAATCGAGAAAGAACATAAACTCAATCCTTTTCAAATTAAGGACATTTGTCAGAAGGCCTAGAACATAAAGAAAAAAACATACAAAGCACATATACTTAAGAGTGCAACATTGCCACCAAAATCATGTTTGAAGAAGGCAGAAAAGCTTGATAACTTTACAAGATTAATGAAACAATCTAGAAAAAGTATCACCGCCTTAATTAGAACACACTATGGCTATACTGACCTGGGTTCCAGAAAAATCAAGCTTGTTTCCATTAGCCAAGATATCCTCAACAGATTTTTCTGTGTCAAAAGTGATGAATCCAAAGCCACGAGAACGACTAGTAGAATGGTCACGCATGATCTGGTGCTCTTTCACCTCTCCAAACTTTAAAAAGAAGTCTCTGAACTCATCTGAAATATAAATGCAACTTAATACCTCAAAGACTTGTTTCAAAAGAATCCAAAGAGTTAAGGGAAGGTGATCAGTTTCTAGCTACAGAAATATAACCTTCACTAATTGTTGTTGGGATGCCGCCCACAAAAATCTTCTTCGTCTTGAAATCTTTTGAGCTGGAACCTCCTCCTCTAGGTATAGTTCGCTTGATTTCCACCTGACACAATCAAAACATCAGCATGAGGTCCCAAATTTTCCATCCACAGTAAAATAAAAGGGAAATGAAATCACAAACTGCTATAAGAATGAAATAAAATAGAAGGCCAATGTAATCTTACTTGCTTTCCATTTATAACATGGTCGTCCTCAATGACTTTATCTACCACGGAGGGGTCAGCATAAGTCACAAAACCAAACCCACGTGGCTGTCCTGTCCGCCTTTCCTTCATAATCACGGAATCAATAATTTCACCATATTTACCAAAGTGCTTGACAAATTGAGCTGCAGATATACAATGCAACATTAGGGGTAGGAAAGAACAATTTGGCAGAAGATCAAAGCAGAGGATGTTATTCGACAAACCTGAAGTTGTCTCTCTAGCCAAGCCCCCAATAAAAATCTTTCTGCATGGCCACCAAATCCATTGATTAATACAATACCATGAGCAACTTGATTAATAGGATAACATTCTATGAAGACTGTGAGGCATGCCCAACCAACAACTAAGTAACTTCAATGAGAAGTTCACATCGGAAGAAATTGAAAAGGGCACAGAAGAAAGTCATCAAATTAAAAAAAATTATCCTATACAAATCAGAATAAAAGAAAACATGAAAATATGTATTCCCAACTCTCTCTGACGGTAAATAACAGTGTTGTCAAAATGGAACGCATAGCCAAGCAACAACAACCAGACCTCACTTGGAGATTTCATTGGGTATGTTGTAGATAAGCAACAACCATAAAGTGGGGTATGAGGAGCGTGGAGTGTGGAGTGTGGAGTGTACAGTGTACACAGACCTTACCCCTACCTCAAAAGTGGAGAGACTGTTTTAGATACACCACCGGCTCAAGAAAACAGTCCAAAGCCATTCAGAAAAAAGAAATGATGGAAGTGCGGGAAACAACAGACACTAACAAAAACAACAAGGTAAAATAACAGTATTATAACAAAACAATATAAAAGTCAAAGTACAAGATTCAACAAATAGTAACAAAAATCGGAAGGGCAAAAAACTACAAGATATAATACTACTACTAATGGACGAACAGCAAGACAATGCACTTGCACATACTAATCTTCTACCCTAATCCGTGCCCTCCACAAACTCCTCTCCAAGAAGGAAAGCAAAAATGTAAGAAATATAAATGTAACACAATTAAAAGTTATGGGGACTAAGAAATTGAAAAATAACTAAAATCAAGTCCAAACAACATTTTAAACTCTGATTCATACACAATGATGAAATTTCAAATCTAAATTTATATTCCTAATCATCAACAGAGTTATTCGCCTTGTTTAATTGAGAACTAATACATCAATTTACTAACTATATTTATGGTTTTCCTCCCGCCCTCTTCAGTAAGGAGCTTATAACCTAGCTTCAGGTCTTAACCGTCTCGACATTAACAACACTTGTAAGTTAATACCTATTAGACGCAAGCCCTAACAACAATGCTAAAAGAACAAAAAACAAACAGCATGGTTCTTATATAAAAGAAAAACGATACAGCGTAAAAGGGAAAGAAAGGACAAAACAGTAAAAAAAAAATACCCAGGACTAGCACCATCTCCGGTAAGAGGTTGGGAAGCGCCGGCGTCGTTTTGATGGTCGGGAGTAGTTCTTAGGTCGTCATTAGTTTCTTCTTCCTCCAACTTGATTTTAACACCATTTGCAGTCCCATTTTGTTCCTCCATTGACAAGAAGACGTTTGTCGGTGCTTTTCAAGAAAGTTTTCAACGAATCGGAATCGGAACTGGAACTCTGAGGTTCACCGTGAAAATATGCGGTCTGATCTAGTACAGGACGTTGTCGGCGCTTTTATATACCAAAACCCTAGATAGTTTGATAAGGGAACGTTCGATTTAGAGTATGTTTGGATTAAATTAAAAATGTCAAACCTACTTTTAAGTTCGTTTTTAACTTCTGAACTATTTGACAAATATAAAAATAAATTAGGAAATATTTGATAAAGTTAAAAATAATTTAAAAATAACTTAAAATAAATTTAAGAGAAAAGACATAAAGTGACACATAAAATTGTCTCAAATTTTCAAAAAGATACATTAATTTTACGGGAATCCTATTACCCCCATGAAAATATTTCAAAGTAATAAATAAACATTTTTTATCCATTTTCATAATTATTGTGTTCTCACATTTGATAGGCGCGTGGATGATTAAAAACACCCCCAAATTCGTGTAAAAATGTCGCGTGGCATCAACAATTTGAAATTTATTCTTTATTAAAAGACTCACTTCTCATCTTCTCCGTAACCTCCATTGATAGATGTTGAAGAGTTTTCCATCTACAATCGAGAAAAAAAAATCATTCTCAATGAAATTTTCATCTAGCTTTACTAGCTTCAATTTCCTCTTCTTCTTTTTTTTTATTAAAAGTTATGAGATCAACTAACTTATAATTCCTAAAAGTGCAATTGCAAACAAACTTCAAAACTAAATCAGTGAAGAAACATTCAAACTCAAATCAATCCTAAACTAACACTACATACACATAAATAATAGATATCACAAGGAGAAAATAACAACAAATCGCTATAAAGATGATTTTTCAAAAAATCACCACTACATAAAAAGAACATTTATTTAAACCAAAATTTGCATTCAAATTAAGAAGCAATTAACATGTGAGCCTTCACTTCTGCGTTTTGACTCCATAATTCAAAAAATTATCACCACAAAATAAATTTATTGTGACTATTGAAATGCTTAGGGTTTTGATCATCAAAGAGAGAGAGAGAATAGAGTGAAAATCTGAAAGGAATTTAGGGCTAAATGGAGCGGATCATGATTAAAATGTGAACGAGTCAAGATTTTGTCCAATTTTTATTAAATGGATTGGAAAAATATATTATTTGGGGTGAGACGCACCCTTAGGCATTGAAAATGAAGATTGTGTAAAAAAATGTGTATTTATTGTCATTTTGAAATGTTTTGCGGGATAATAGAACGCTCACAAAGTTAAGATGTCTTTTTGAAAATTCGGGACAACTTCTAATGTTACTTTATGTCTTTTCTCTAAATTTAAAACTAAAAGTAGGTCTTTCCTACTTTTTATTTTTTTTACTTAAAAGTTATTTAAGTTTATTTTTTTATTTATGACTTGAAAGCTATTTTTTTAAGTTAATCCAAACAGACTTTTAAACAACGGTTTAATAATCACTAAATAGTAAGCTTCATTTATATACCTAATTTTTTGTCAGAAAATCTCTCTATTACTCCTAACATTTTGTTTGGATGGTTGAATTTTGTTGTATTTCTAATTTAAATACAATGTTTGTTTTAATTATTATTTAAATTTTATTTTTGTTATATTATATAAATTTATCATCAAGCAACGACGATAGTTTCATTTTGTGTGAAGAATCAATTTGGTGTGATTACATTATTATCTTAATATTTTCTTCTCATTTCATCTTAATTTATGATTTAACAATTCAATTTATGCACCACCCTATCTTTGCATAGTAGTTCTACTCCATATCCTACTTTTCTTATGAGTTTATTATTTAAATTATTAATGACGATGTGTGACAGTATGTAACGATGGAGAACGATACAATTATTCTAAAATGATATAATTCATTAAAATAATACAATACAACACAACATAATATGATACATTATGAAACAATATGTAACAATCATCCAAATAGAGTGTGAGTAACCGAAAAAAATAGAAAAGAAAAAAAATTATAAAGTGAAAATAATATTTGAAAATTGAACTTATATATGTTTATTCATGAAATAAAATTGTGTTGTTTAAAAATTTTGTGAAATAATTTTGGAGTGAAAATAGTTATTTGTTATTTTTTAGAATTATTGTAAATTCTTGAAAAGAAGTAAAAAAATTATTAGAATTTTATGGCCAAATATAATTTCCGAAGTTAAAAAATTCTTCCAGGCCAAATGCACCCTGAAAACTGCACTTTGCAAATTAAGAAAAAACAAACACTTAGAGGTCATTTGATTTGAGGATGCATTGGATGAATTATAATATTTGAATTATATTGTTGAGACTAGGGATCTTTAGTGGGTAGATTGAACAATAAATAAGCACATAAAATGAATTGAGTTAATAAATAAATGGTCATCTATTCATGTAAAAGTTATTTGAGCTTAAATTTAAATGATTTGAATTGACCATAATAACTCGTTATGTGCAATTCTTATTAAGTTTAAAATTATTTATTTGTTGGGTTTCTTACGTAAATGCATCCTTGGTCAAAATTATTTTCAATTAAAATGATTGGATGAACATGTAATATATTGATATTGAAATCTTTTTATCAATTCTGATAAGTTCAAATCACTTTTAAGGAAGGAGATTTTTTTTTTTTGTCATGGAACTTCGTGTATCAAAACCTCGATATTGGAGCGTGGATATTATAATATATGAGCTTAACAGGGTGTGCATCAGTCGGTTCGATTTTCGGTTTTCTAAATAAGCTAAACCAATAACAAATCAATAAGATATACTTTATCGGTTTTTGGTCATTAACGATTCGATTTTCGATTTACACAATAAGAAAATGCTCATAATATAAGTATGATTTCTCATTTCTCTAACAATTTGGCACGATACAGTAAGACAAATAAATCAGTTGTAAATGGTGAAACAAGAAATATAATGAGAAATTGCATGTTAATGGGTTATCAATTTACCAATAACTCAAGACTAAAAATCGATACCAAACCGATAACCCAATATTTTTTTTTATAAAATCATTAAAATCCCGTTAACCCAATAGCAATGATCCCATAACATTTTTCCGGTTCGATTTTTGCACATTACATCAGTAGACAAAGGATTGAGATGGATCCAACTCAAATACCGTGTAAAGATGGATCTTAAATTTAACTTAATCTCAATTTTTTTTTGAATTATTCAAGTCCATATAAAGAGATCAATTTCTTATTCCGTGTGATTGGAGTTGGAACATATTCCGTTTCTAAGGGCATCTCCAATCCAATCCTCTATTTTACTCTCCAAATATAGAGTTCTCTATTTTTCCAAACAACCAATTCCAATCCAATTCTCTATTTTACTCTCTAAAAATGAATTTATTTTTCTCTCCTCAATATTATATTATTATTTCTATTTCATTCTTATTTTCTTATTTCATAATATAAATCCTTTATTTCTTTTTTCCCAAATAATTACTTTATATAATTTTTAATGTGATATGAAATTATATTTTATTCTAAATTTTTAAATAACATAAATTGCAAGAAAATATAATATAATGCATAAATTAGGGGACAAATTCAAATAAAAGTGACATACAATTACATAAACACTCAATTTTCAAAATTATTACGTTGCTCCCATAAATGCTCTATCAATGCATTATGGAGTTCAAAATGTGCATTTTTGTCCTTAATTTTTTTATGTCTAGCTAAAAATTGTTCAAACTGGAGATTTTCATCTACCACCATTTCTATAGTTGGAGTTGGAGTTGGAGCCTCTACGGCATCTTGAATTGGTGCATTGAGATCATGTTCATCCTCAATTATCATGTTGTGCAGTATAATACATGTAGTCATTATATCATGTAGCATTTCCTTTCTCCAAAAATGTGACGGTCCTGCAATAATTGCAAAAAGTTCGAGGACAAGGCTCTACTTTGCATGTCACGACCCGGGAGCACCCCCTAGTCGTAACCGGCGTACTCGACCTCGAAGAGGTCTAATACAAGCCTCTTAGCATTCATTCATCGCATAGTCACTAAAACCATAAGGATTTTAAAACTTTCTTTACCAAGAAAACATTTAATTAAAAATAGCAAGCGGAAGACTTTCTAGACTTTATACATGATGTCTCATAACCATCTAATACTTTAGAGTACAAAATTCGAGACTAATCCCATACACAACTTAAACAATGCTTAAAAAGACATAAAAGAACATATGGGGTATTGTCCTCGAATATATGAGGACTCACCAAGTCTTCATCTTCAACACTTAGAAACCTATCAAATAGCCATGACATGTCACCATCTCCAAATCCCTACACTTTAGT